>SJYA01002873.1:784627-796262 GCA_006410615.1 Neotragus moschatus
TGTCCCAAACACTATCTAGGTGCTTTGCGTCTGCTTTTATCTAGCAAGCTTCATGGCCCTGTGAGAAACAGGTATTAGAATTAACATATATTTCTGTATTTTGTTGAAAGCTGTGTCAGCCATGTATGTACCATTATTATAGGTACCACTAAGAAAGCAATGAAAACATTGTGAATTGTAGTTGTTAGATACAGCCCAGTTTCAGACATGTTAAAGCATTGGAAGTGTGACAGGTGATAGAAAAGTCTGGGAAACAGATTCTTGGGATCTTGGGACTGCGTATACCCTCCCTCCCTAACACACACATACTTATGCTTTCTCTTTTTTTTTTAGTAGCCTTTTTTATTCATGAATTTTTTTGTTTGGTTGCACCACGTGGCCTGCAGGATCTTAGTTCCCCAACCAGGGATTGAATGTGTGCTCCCTACAAGTAGAAGCGCAGAGTCCTATCCACTGGACTGCCAGGGAAGTCCCTTTAGTAGCCTTTAAAGATGGGATGGTTTGACACAAGCAATTTATTTAGCAAACATTAAAGGAACACCCATTTTGTTTCAATGTCTGTACTAGGCACTACAGATACTAAATGAAAACACACAATATATACAATGGAATACCACTCAACTATTAAAAAAAATGAAATTTTGCCATTTGCAGCAACGTGGTGGACTTGGAGGGTGTTACGCTTAGTGAAATAAGCCAGACAGAGGAAGACAAACACTATATAAATCACCTATATGTGGAATCTAAAAAAATGCACCGAACAAGTGAATACAACAAAAAGGAATCAGACTCACAGACAATAGAGAACAAACTAGCAGTTTGGAAGGGAAGCAGGGAGGAGCAAAATAGAGATGGGGNTTACGCTTAGTGAAATAAGCCAGACAGAGGAAGACAAACACTATATAAATCACCTATATGTGGAATCTAAAAAAATGCACCGAACAAGTGAATACAACAAAAAGGAATCAGATTCACAGACAATAGAGAACAAACTAGCAGTTTGGAAGGGAAGCAGGGAGGAGCAAAATAGAGATGGGGAGAAGGAGGTAAAACTTTTGGGTGTAAGAGGCTAAAAGGATATAACTGTACAACACAGGGAATATAGCTGATATTTTGTAATAGCTGTAAATGAAAAGTAACCTTTCAAAATTATATAAAAAAACAAAGGAAACAGACACACACCAAAGCACACAGAAACAGAATCATCGCTCAAGATGCCGGCAGTTTATAGGAGGGGTGCATGTGTGAGCCAGATGTTGGAATATCCTCTGTGAAATGGCCATACGAGGACTTGAAAACGGGCTTTTCTTTTTTTTTTCTTGGGACGGTGTCTCTACATTCAGAAAAGGCTGAGTCTATCCGTGGATGATAGAGATGGGGAGTGGGAGGTAAAGCTATTTTTCTGCCCCTTTAATCCACATCCTTACTGGCTTCCTCAAAAAGTGCATTCGAGAGAAACAGAATCAGTATTGTGAAAAGAAGCTTGTTTTCCCCATGAATGACCACTGCTGGATGTCATAGTTTGCTGTTTTAAAGCCCAAACTCATGTTCAGACAAAGTGTAATATCTTTCAGTTTTGGCCTGGCTTCTCCATCCCGTGTTCATGAGACTTGTCTCTTCATCTGTATAACCCAAGGGCCAAAAGCATATACACTTACAGTTAAGGAGTTATATTTCAGGCAGCAGTAGGCTTTATTGTACACTAGTTAATTTCATCATTTTGATCACTTGTGCTTGCGCGCTCCATCACTTCAGTTGTATCCGACTCTGTGTGATCCTATAAACTGTAGCTCACCAGGCTCCTCTGGAAATGGGATTCTCCAGGCAAGAATACTGGAGTGGGTTGCCACGCCTTTCTCCAGAGGATCTTCCCAACCCAGGCATCGAACCTGAGTTTCTTTTGTCTCTTGCATTGGCAGGTGGGTTCTTTACCACTAGCACCATCTGGTAATTGCTTATTCCTCACCATTTCCTTGGGGGAGAGACAGCTGTCATTTCTGATTTCCCTATTAAAATTTTTTTTTTTTTTTTTTTTACAGAAGAAACTTTGATTTTTCCACAGTTTGGGCTGAGTCAGGGGCAGGCTGAAACGACCAACCATTAAAGTGGCTTCGGGAAAAAAGTACTAGGGAAAGAGATGGAGGAAGTGTTTTGTTTTTATAATCGCTTACTCACACAATAAGTGTCTTTTGAGAATGATATAAAACACAGAAGCCATAGAAGAAAAGTTCAACTCCTTAATACGTATATAAGTCAGAAAACACCGTATACAAACCAAAGACAAAATAATAACTGGGAAAGTTGCTTGCAATACAGGGTTAATTTCCTTTAATAATGAAGGATTTTTGCAAGTTAAGAAACCAACCATCCAAAAGAAAAATGGATGGTTTGTGAACAAGAGTGTGCACAGAAGAGAAATCCTGAAGGCTCTTAAAGGCTCTTAAACCTTGCTCGAAATAGAAAAATTCAAATTGAAACCTGCACTGAGATGCAATGTTAACCTCTTAGACTGGCAAAGAGAGAAAGGTATAACTCCATTCTTGTGTTGTGAAGGGAATAAAGAAGGTGAGACAGTATCCATTGTGAACGGGTGTGCACATGGGCCCGCCCCACTGGAGGGCCATCTGGCATGTACCAAAATACATGTGTTTTGACCATGGAGTCCACTCCTAGGAATACATCTTACATATATTCTTTTTTAAAATTTACTTTATTGAGGTATATTGTAAATCAGTGTTGTATTAATTTCTATTAAACAACAAAATGTTTCAGTTANAACGGGTGTGCACATGAGCCCGCCCCACTGGAGGGCCATCTGGCATGTACCAAAATACATGTGTTTTGACCATGGAGTCCACTCCTAGGAATACATCTTACATATATTCTTTTTTAAAATTTACTTTATTGAGGTATATTGTAAATCAGTATTGTATTAATTTCTATTAAACAACAAAGTGTTTCAGTTATGTATATACACACACACATTCTGTTTCTTATTCTTTCCCATTCATTATGGTTTATTACAGGATATTGACCCTGTGCTATACAGTAGGACCTTGTTGTTTGTCCATTTTCTGTGTAGTAGTTTGCATCTGCTAATCCCAACCCCCCAATCCATCCCTCCTCCGCCTCATCCTACGTATATCCTTACATACATCCTACATACATGCAGAATGTTGCAGGTAAATTATTCATTGTAGCATCACTTGCTAGTAACAAAAAGGTAGAAGCGACACAAATGCCCTTCAATAGAAAACTGGTTATGTAAGCTATGGAACATCCATACGGTGGAACAGTACGCATTTATCAAAACCAATGAGTCAGCTCTTTATGTGCTTAACCTCAAGAAACATTTTTAAACAAAAAAGTGCAAGGCACAGAACAGTATGGACTTCAACTGTGCCACCATATTGTAAAAAAAAAATTGCAAAGAATGAAAGAGAAGGTCTGGAATAGGGTGAAGAATATAGGTACCTACCAAACTGGTGTAAGTGTAGACTATTCTGGAAGAATACATGGGGAGTTGGCAACAGTTAACACTGGAAGGAAAATGAGAAGCTGACATCATTGATTAGTGAGGGAAAAGTATTTTCAAAGTTCCCTTTTGCACCTGTGGCATTGTGTACCACGTATAGTCTATTCTAATAGCGTAAATTCAGCTAAAATTTTTATTCAGTTCAGTTCAGTCACTCAGTCGTGTCTGACTCTTTGAGACCCCATGAATCGCAGCACGCCAGGCCTCCCTGTCCATCACCAACTCCCGGAGTTCACTCAGACTCATGTCCATCGAGTCAGTGATGGCATCCAGTCATCTCATCCTCTGTCCTCCCCTTCTCCTCCTGCCCCCAATCCCTCCCAGCATCAGAATCTTTTCCAATGAGTCAACTCTTCGCATGAGGTGGCCAAAGTACTGGAGTTTCAGCTTTAGCATCATTCCTTCCAAAGAAATCCCAGGGCTGATCTCCTTCAGAATGATACTAATTTAATCAGATTTGGGAAGTTCAGAAAATTTGAGTCAGAAAGATCAGCTTGAGCCTACTTATTTCAAGGTCATGTGTTTTTATGAAGTTATTTTCTGTGCACACTTCTAAAAAAAAAAACCATTCTAAAGCCTTTATTTAGCATCATGTAGACTATTTCATTATAGTACTTGTTAACTTCAAGACAAATATTAAAGTAACTTACTGGCAGCTACCAAAGGCCCTTTGGAACAATACCTCAGTCTCTGATTGGGTGGATCAATACTATAAGATTGATTGCCTGCATGCATGCTAAATCGCTTCAGTCGTCCATCGCCCTCCAGGCTCCTCTGTCCATGGGCTGCTCCAAGCAAGGATACTGGAGTGTTGCCATGTCCTCCTCCAGGGGATCTTCCTGATCCAGGGATCAAACCCACATCTCTTACCTCTCCTGCATTGGCAGGTGGGTTCTTTACCACTAGCACCACCTGGAAGGAGGGGGAGGGTGGGCTTGCCTGACGGCTCAAATGGCAAAGAATCTGCCTGCAATGCGGGAGACCAGGGTTCAGTTCCTGGGTTGGGAAGGTCCCCTGAAGGAGGGTGTGGCAACCCACTCCAGTATTCCTGCCTAGAGAATCCCCATGGACAGAGGAGCCTGTGGGCTACATTCCATGGGGTTGCAAAGAGTTGAGCACGACTAGGCACACCACCTGGGAAGCCTACCATAGGATTAATGCACTCCAGTTAAAGGATCAAAGGTACTGCACAATAAGTCTCTATACATATCTTAAGCACACAGGTACCTGGCAAATTTTAAATTCACAGGACCTCCTTTTATATAGTTGGATACTTCTATCGTGTCTTAAGGCAAGGGTATGATTCTTGCAATCTTTTTTTCATCATTAGAATTGTCCCAAGGCTTTTTTTTGTGGGAAAGCCTTCCTAATGAGCCATAGGTCTCACTGAGTGAGGTTTAGGGAAACCTGTCATTTCCAACAGGGCCAACTCCTCCTGTAATGATGGGGCTGAGCCCTTGTAAGCCTGGGTGGTGTGTTTGATTGTGAGCTGGCTCCAGCTCTGAACTAGGGAGCCCCCTGACTTACTCTCCTCACTTCCTTTTTGTGAGATAGCCCGTTGGTGAGTCAGCTCAGGGTTGATGTCAGCAGCCTGAACAGCTTGCAGACAGTGGGTTGCCACACCCTCCTCGCCTCCCTCCGGAGCCAGCTGGTTCTTACCAGCTCTGGCAGCTTTATACCGCGTTGCTTGTGGCTTCCTGCGCCTGTTACCCTGGGCACCCAATTCTCTTAAGTTCTCTTGCTTAAGGCAAGGATTGGCTAGCAACCACACCTTGCCTTAAATGTGGCTGGTTTTTTAGCCCTTGGGATTCAGTTTTGAAACGAACTCTTAAGATCAGGATTAGCAAATGATTGGGGACAGGAGGAAAAAGGGGCAGAGGATGAGATGGCTGGATGGCATCACCGACTCGATGGACGTGAGTTTGAGTGAACTCTGGGAATTGGTGATGGACAAGGAGGCCTGGCGTGCTGCGATTCATGGGATCACAGAGTCGGACATGACTGAGCGACTGAACTGAACTGAACTGTATATATACGACTATAGATAGATGGTTTCCCTGGCAGGNATGAGATGGCTGGATGGCATCACCGACTCGATGGACGTGAGTTTGAGTGAACTCTGGGAATTGGTGATGGACAAGGAGGCCTGGCGTGCTGCGATTCATGGGATCACAGAGTCGGACATGACTGAGCGACTGAACTGAACTGAACTGTATATATACGACTATAGATAGATGGTTTCCCTGGCAGGTAGCTCAGTTGGTAAAGAATCTGCCTGCAATGCAGGAGCAGAGAAGGAAATGGCACCCCACTCCAGTACTCTTGCCTGGAAACTCCCATGGATGGAGGAGCCTGGAAGGCTGCAGTCCATGGGGTTGCTGAGGGTCGGACACGACTGAGCGTCTTCCCTTTCACTTTTCACTTTCATGCATTGGAGAAGGAAATGGCACCCCACTCTAGTATTCTTGCCTGGAGAATCCCAAGGACGGAGGAGCCTGGTGGGCTGCCGTCTATGGGGTCACACAGAGTCAGACACGACTGAAGTGACTTAACAGCAACAACAGCAGTGCAGGAGACCCGAGTTCGATCCCTGGGTCAGGAAGATCCCCTGGAGAAGGAAATGGCACCCCACTCCAGTATTCTTGCCTGGAAAATCCTATGGATAGAGGAGCCTGGCAGGCTTCAGTCTATGGGATTGCAAGAGTCTGGACTTGACTTAACGGCTAAACCACCACATATAAGACTATAGCAGCTGCCCTGACTGGGGCTTGAGATGCTTAAAGGAGAAACTCACCATGGCCAGTTAACCTATTGTTGTTCAGTGGCTAAGTCGTGTCTTCCTCTTTGCGGCCCCATGAACTGTAGCCGACCAGGCTCCCCTATCCTTCATTGTCTCTGGGAGTTTGCTCAGATTCATGTCCACTGACTTGGTGATGCTTACATAACCTGGGCTGATGTTTTTATAGAATCTTAAGTAAAGTTGCAGTTGAAACACAATTCTTGAATTATTCTATGCTTGGACCGATCTAGGGTGAGTTGAGGGTGTCTTTCAAAATAATACTCTAGTGGTTTAGGCATGTTTGGGTCAAGAGCTTCCTGAGGGTGGGTGAGTTTGTTCTGCAGGTTCTGCTGTTGGCTTGCAGCTCACCTGGGAAATGCATATTTTAATGTTCACTCAACTCTGCCATCTCTGTTATCTGGCACAGGGGTTCCCAGGGAACTTGAACATCTTGGCATCTTGACACTGTATTTCTGTTCCTGCTTCCATCTCCTGACCTCTAGAAAGGAGATCTAGAAAGCATGAAGGCTGCAGTGTCTTAGCTGCAGTCATTGCCAGTGTCTTAGTGGCAATCATTGCTTGCCAGTTGATGATTTAGATTTAAATGTTAGCTGTGCCCCCTAGTTATGCAACAGAAGCCCCTCTTCACTTTCCTTTCCTATAATCTGGGCTGGGCGGGAGAAGTAAGAAGGAAGATCTACAAAGCACGTAACAATCAGAAGCTTAGGAAAAGTTTGGGGAATTTTTGCCTTCAGGTTATTTGGCCCATAGCCCTTCTTTATGTATTTATTGTCCTCCCTTTTAAAAAGAAGACTCAGGAAACAAAGAAAAATTAAAGTATAGAACAACACACATGCATAACCTACCACCTAGATTGAACAGTTATGTTTTGACCTCTTTGCTTTATCTATGTGTGTGTGTGTGTGTGTGTGTGTGTGTGTGTGTGTGTGTGTGTATATTTCCACTCCATGTTTCTTTTTGTAAGACTTCCCTCCAAATTTGTTAGAACTGCCAACCTTTTAAAGGTTTAGGAATCATCGTCTTCTCAATTTCCTCTTTTTTCTTTATGTTTGCAAAAATTTTTTACTGAGTAAACTTGGTTGCTTCTTCTCATGACCCCTTTCTCTGGATTGTATTGAAACAAGAATTCACACTCAAAAGAATAAAGTCATTGTTTCCTATCAGCAGGGACTTTAACGAAACTTTCCCCTTTTATTGGAGGTGGGATTTTTTTTAAGGGAGAAATCATCTTGTACAGGAATTCTTTAGTATCTGAACTTAGGAATTAAATAGATTCAGGTACATGTTTTGAGGAGGTGGGGCTAGTAACCATCATTATCTGAACTCTCATTTAGATCTGAAGTCCAGGAACCACATAACTTTGGGTAACAAAGCCTTTCGTATTGTCTGAATTCCTTTTCTCTAAACATAGGAACCACATAGATTCCAGTATCAAGAGATACTTGTATGGTAAGGAGGAAAGTGCTTGTTTTTTTATCAGAACCCAGTCTTACATACCTACATACACCTATCAAAAGTCATGAAATTTAATTTGATCTTGGCAGCTGGGAGAGTTGGGGAAACAAGCTTAAGATAATATCATCATCCTTAAATAGTTGTAGCTATCTCTTTATTTGTGACTGTAATTCATTTGAGATAGACCTTTAGTGGAAATTGAATTTGTGTTTTTTTAAGTAGTCACTGGTCTGTTGGGATCTGAAATATTTTCTAATAGAAAACAAGGCTATTGGCCACAGTTGAAGTATCTGGTATTTACATAATCTCTCATCTTTATGTCCGGGCAGCCATCCAGCCAGGCTGCAAGATCTGCCATTGAGTTATAGGTCCTCCGGCCCCTGCAGTCTGATGGACAGGGCAGAGTAGCTCCCTGTGGTCATGTGATGTCTTTGTATTGAGTTTACCAGATTTGTCAGTATCTGTAAATACAGTGAGTCTAGACAGGCAAGTGATGTGACTGAGCAAAGAGGATTAATTTGGATGGAAACTAGACCAAACCTGATCTTTTTTTTTTTTTTTGAAGTTTTTATTGTGGTAAAATACACGTAACATGAAATTACTACTTTAATCATTTTTAAGTGTACAGTTCAGAGGGATTAAGTCTATTCCCAGTGCTGTGAACCTTTATCATCCATCTCCAGACCTTTTTCATCATCCCAAGCTGAAGCTCTCTGCCCACTGAGTGATGAAGACACACGATCTCTGCTCCTCAGTCCCTGGCAACTTCTGCTCTACTTTCTGTCTCTGTGAATTTGCCTGTTCTGTGTGTGTCTCATCAGTAGAATCATGCACTCTTTAATCTTTTGTGTCAGATCTGTTTCATTCAGCACTAACAGTTCCAAGGGTCATCCATGTTGCAGCATGTTTCAGAATTTCATTCCATTTTAAAATCTGATTAATATTCCCTATATGAATAAACAGCATTTTGTTTAACTATTAGTCTGTTCATGGGCATTTAGGCTGTTTCCACCTTTTGACTATTGGGAATTGGCTGCTCTAAACATTGGTGTACAAGTATCTTTAATTCCCAGATTTCAGTTATTTTGGATACATATGCATAAGTGGAATTGCTGACTTATATGAGAATTCTTTGTTTAACTTTCTAAGAACTACAGATTTTAAGTGAAAGTGAAAGTCTCTTTGGCCACCTGATGCGAAGAGCTGACTCATTTGAAAAGACCCTGATGCCGGGAAAGATTGAGGGCAGGAGGAGAAGGGGACGACAGAGGATGAGATGGTTGGATGGCATCACCAAATCGATGGCCATTGGTTTGGGTGGACCCTGGGAGTTGGTGATAGACCAGCGAGGCCTGGCGTGCTGCAATTCATGGGGTTGCAAAGAGTCGGACATGACTGAGTGACTGAACTGAACTGAAAGTCGCTTAGTCGTATCTGACTCTTGACTACACAGTCCATGGAACTCTCCAGGCCAGAATACTGGAGTGGGTATCCTTTCCCTTTTTCAGGGAATCTTCCCCACCCAAGGATTGAAGCCAGGTTTCCTGCATTGCAGGTGGATTCTTTACCAGCTGAGCCACAAGGGAAGCCCATGAATACTGGAGTAGGTAGCCTATCCCTTCTCCAGTGGACTTTCCCAACCCAGGAATCAAACTGGGGTCTCCTGCATTGCAGGCGAGTTCTTTACCAATTGAATATCAAGGAAGCCCACAGTTTTTAAGTACATTTTAAATGTAATTGTGGCATCATATTTTTGTGTGAGTGAAATTTGATCAAAATCTGTATTTTAGTTAATAATACTGTATCACATGTTAATTTCCTGTTTTGTTTTTGTTTTTTTACAACATAGTATTTCTGTATATTCTCAGAATTGGATTAGAAGTTTCAAACCTCATTAATTTTTTTTTTAATCACTAGATAATAAGCTTTCTAGCCTTTTAGCAGTAACACTAGATGTCTGAATAAGTGGAACTATATCAAAATTTTGAGTGAATGTAAATTAGAAATTTAGCATTCTATTCATACTTAAACAGGTGGAATCAAAATGTCATAAATTTTTTTAGCTAGACAAAAATGGAGAAGTTTTCTAAAATACATATTACATTATAATGCTATTTATGTATTTTGTGACCAAATGCTTTTCTTTTACACTTGATAAAAGCTTGAAAAAGAACAACAACGAGAGACAGAGAAACTGGAGAAGGTAAATGAAGTGGGAGCACTAAACACGAAACAGAAAAAGTGAAACAAACAAACAATGAAAGTAAAAGCTCGTCATATAGTCCAGTTGTTTTTAAACATGGCTGCTCATTAGAATCACATCTGGAGCTTTGGAGAAACTAACAGTGGCTTCTGTCATCTTGGGCAGGTTACTTAAACCTCTGAGCCACGGTTTGCTCATCTGTAAAATGGAGCTAATAAGAGCTACCTTAGCATCAAATAGATTCCGTATATTCATGTTGCATCATTTAGCTGAGCATTAATGATGACATTTTTTAGTCTTTTTTTGTTTACTGGAGCTGAGTAACAAGCTGGTCAACTCAGATGGAATAACAGTTAGTTTCCATTGCATTTAGCAAACGTGTTTTTGAACACCACCTTTAAGTGATAGAAATTTTCACAAATGTGGCATAAGATTTCTACCTACTTTCTAAGTATTGGATGAGATCTGGAGGGAAGGTTCAGTTGGAAGGGAGACTTTTGATTGTAAGGGGCTTTCTCCTTAACCCTATCAGGCATATTTGGCTATAGAGAGGAGAGAGAAGGATCTTATGGAATCTGACTGCATGATGCCAGGAGCCAAGGGGTTAAGTTGAACCATTTTGGCAGATTAGCAAGGGGCATTCAGGCTGCGTAATGAAGGCTTCATTTCAGGAGATCACTGATGCATCAAAGTTGTTAATTAGTTTTATGAAAACAGATTGTACAACCACGGGGAGATTGTAATTGGGTAGTAATTGAAAATAATTCAGTGCTAAACCTTAGCTGAGGAACCAGTGGGAGGAACTTGGAAGGAGAAAGGGAGCTGGGGGGGTGGGGTCTGCAGGTGGTGAGGGGAGAAAATGAAAGAACCGTAGTGAGACAAACAATAAGCAAGACAACGTGAAGAGAGATGACGTCGAGTAACCTTATTCTTTTAGAAATGAGGAAACGAGTCTGAAAAGGGACAAGGTTTTTCTGAGACCACACAGCTAGTTATCGATAGGTTTCTTTTCTTTCCTTGCCGTGATGTTCCAGGATTGGCATGACTTTGAGTCTTAGCAGTGACTATGAAGATCATGAAACGTGCTGAAAAGAAGGCTTCTGGGGCCGGAGTCCTCCACCCTTTCATGTTTGCAGAGTATCCTCAGGGATGCTCTTCCATCATAGGAGGGAAGCAAAGTCTTCTCAAGCCCTGTTTTGTTTATTTACCACCCTTGCCATAACTACATCTTCTGCATCCACGGCTCCACCATCCCTGGGCCTGGAGAAACACTTCAGGCTTCCACAGCGTGTCATCCTAGGAAAGGCCAGTCAACAGGGAAGTGAGTTTTGGTTTGATATTAAAAGAGGAGAGTTAATTTTTCACTGGGGTATAGCTGATTTACAGTGTGGTGTTAGTTTCGGGTGTATAGCAAAGTGATTCTGTTTTACATACACATATTGTGATACCGTTGTTTAGATTCTTTTCCTGTAGATGTTGTTACAGAATACTGAGTTCTCCGTGCTACATGGTAGGGCCTTGTTGATCATCTGCTTTATCTGTGGTAGTGTATGTATGTTAAGAGGGGAGTGAGTTTTGAACTTGAGTTTCAGGTTGTGATTTGACTGCACACCCAAAGCGGGCAGGTGGATTTGGGGAGCTG
>SJYA01002873.1:796458-857400 GCA_006410615.1 Neotragus moschatus
AGTTTGCTCTTTCGGGTGCGACCTGGGATAAGTTACATCATTTCTCACCAACGCTGCCCAAGCCTCTGTAACCCAGAGACATTCAAGGCCACAAATCTCAATCAATAGCTTGTGTACCTAATCTCTTTGGTTGGTTCCTTGTACTCAGTGGTTCTGGTAAATCAGAAAGGTAAGTAGTCAGCAGTGAAGCTTTAGGTATGACTCAGGTGTCAAGTACGGTGAACCTCTTATCTCTCTTTTCTTATCAGTTTGGACCAATAAACACAGTATCTGGAAGGACAAAGTGCATTTGCATGGAAACTAATCAGGAGAACATTTGGGGTTCATTTGGCCAAAATCATTGGGGTATAGCTGATTTACAGTGTGGTGTTAGTTTCAGGTGTATAGCAAAGTGATTCAGTTATGCACACACATATATTGTGATATCGTTGTTTAGGTTCTTTTCCTGTAGATGTTGTTACAGAATACTGAGTTCCCTGTGCTACATGTAGGGCCTTGTTGATCATCTGCTTTATGGTAGTGTATGTATGTTAAGAGGGGAGTGTATGTCAAATCATGTGGTCTTGAAGTTCACACAATAGACCCATATAGATTTGGGCTACTTGGGAAGCTCTCTCCTCACAGTCCCTGCTCCCTCCCCCTTCTTGGTCTGTCTGACTGTCTAACCCTTATTTCTCAGCTGAGTCTTCTAAGTTAGCATGATTACCTCATGGCTATAGAGCAAAAACAACTCTACTTTTCAAGTTTCTCCAAAGGAACTTCAAATATCTATCTGGGGGATCCATTGCCTTTACTGGTCAAGTTTTCCCAGAGGCCTTTAAGTCAGTATTTGCCTCACTGCAATAAGTTGGGAGGACTATTGTCCTGTTGTTCCCGTGAACGCTTAAGAAAAGTATAGAGAGGTGCTCAGTCAAGTAGATGATTTTCCAGCTGTCCTGTTCCTTGGCTAGCAATGAAAATAACTGTTACAGCCACGTTTTCAAGTTAACAGAGGGAAAACAGACTTATCAGTGGTGAGTGCGTTTTAAAAATAGCATAGTTTTTCTAATTATAAAAATTAATGTCCCTGTAGAGGGGCTCTGTATCAATATAGAGGGGTGGGATGAGGCGGGAGATGGGAGGGAAGTTCAAAGGGGAGGGAATATATGTATACCTGTGGCTGATTCATGTTGAGGTTTGACAGAAAACAACAAAATTCTGTAAAGCAATTATCCTTCAATAAAAGAATTAATTTTTAAAAAAGTAACGTCCCTGTAGGGCATTTGGAAAGCTTAAAGAAGAAAAAGGAAT
This sequence comes from Neotragus moschatus, assembly GCA_006410615.1. Taxonomy (NCBI): domain Eukaryota; kingdom Metazoa; phylum Chordata; class Mammalia; order Artiodactyla; family Bovidae; genus Neotragus; species Neotragus moschatus. Next base: position 797,749 of record SJYA01002873.1, read on the forward strand.
AAACTAAGTTACTCAGGATCTCTTTTGTGAATATTTTGATAAGTTTATGTTCAGATCTTTTCCAGGAGGATGTAGCCTGTTTCTGTAGACATCCGGCTTTCTTGTTTAGAGCCTTTGTCTTCTTTTTCAGTACCTGAATCTTTTTATAAGTGCTCTTTATTTGCTATAAACTCAATACTGAACCATGAACTTCCTGAACTGATAAAGAATTAATTATTACACACATCCTGAAGCCTCAGTTTCTTTTTCTGTTGTTGTTTATGATTTTTGGTTGCACTGGGTCTCCCTTGCTGTACAAGGGNGTAGAGTTGATTGACCATATTCTGTTGGTTTCTGGTGTGCAACAAAGTGATTCAATTATATATATATATGTATGTATTCCTTTTCAGATTCTTGTCCATTATAATTTCTATAATTTTGGACTGTGTAGTTCACAATGGTTTGTTTCTTCCCACAGCTGGACACTGACAAGCTGGCTCTCCCCATGAGCCCCAGCCCGCTCAGCCCCAGCCCGATCCCCAGCCCCAACACGAAACTTGAGAATTCCACACTCCTGACGGTGGAACGGTCCCCTCTGGACAAGAACAAGGGCTTCTTTGTGGATGAGTCTGAGCCCCTCCTTCGCTGTGACTCCACTTCCAGCGGGTCCTCCGCGCTGAGCAGGAACGGCTCCTTTATAACCAAAGGTACAGATGGCTGGCAACCCGCATTCGTTCTTAAGTCTCCTCCAGAACAGCCCCTAGGATCTCTCCCTCTGTCAATTCCTTGTTCCAGTAGGAGTAGGATCAACTCAATGACCTACTCTGGCCTCTGAAATGAGGCTAGCCTGTGAGAAACTACGTCATTACCCACCCAGGACCCGCCTGGAAAGTCTTTACAGCCCTGACTGTCTGGCCGGGAGCCTGTGTCCAGGAGTATCAGTCACCCTCAGCCCTCATGATGTTATCAAGTGTTTCAGGGAAAGTCCGATAACGTGCAGTCTGGCAGGGTTTTTTTTGTTTTTTTTTTTTCCTTTTTGCAAATTATTTACCAAGCTTGTAGAACACAGGGATTTAAAGTATAACTTACCTTGAGAGTCTGGAATATAGGTTTTATTGACTCAAAATTCGCTCTGTTAAGCTTGGTTGCAAATAATGTTTTAAAGATTCTGGACTGACGCTTTTGATAAATAATTTGCTACTTGCATTTCTTAATACCTGTAGGGAATTAACAGGTATACTATACTGATGACTGATTTTTGTTAGAAATTTCCTAGTTTGGGTCACACCAGTAATATTTTACTGAAAGGGCTATATTTTATGTTGTTATATTTTACATATTTATAAAATATATTCTATTTTACATGTTTATATTTTATACTTTATATAGTCATATATCTATTCTTAAAAGATTTATATTTTAGTTTGTAATTTGGTACATATTATCTTTTAGAGAATACATTTTATAATGGTAATAATAGTTTAGTTTCTTACCCCATTTTAAGATATGACCCAACAAGCATTATTTTCTTATTTATGTGCCTTGGCTCTCAGAAGTTTACTTTTAAAATATAACACAGTGAAAGTCACTCAGTCGTGTCCAACTCTGTGTGACCCCATGTATTTCTCCAGGCCAGAATGCTGGAGTGGGTAGCCTTTCCCTTTTCCAAGGGATCTTCCCAACCCAGGGATCGAACCCAGAACCCAGGTCTCCCACATTGCAGGTGGTTTCTTTACCAGCTGAGCCACAAGGGAAGCCCAGGAATACTGGAGTGGGTAGCCGCTCTCTTCTCCAGCAGATATTTCTGGCCCAGGAATCGAATCGGGGTCTCCTGCAGGCAGATTCTTTTACCAACTGAGCTATCAGGGAAGCCCAAAATACAACAATGTAATTAGAAAGCCAGATAAGCTGATTATTCACTTGGAATGTTTGTGGGGGGAAGATCTTTGCTTACTAACACACACTACAGATGGGAAAAGTAGTGACATTTCTTTCTTTTAAGTTTCTTTATTTCAGCATCCTCCTGAGTTTTGGAAGAACTTAGAAGTCACTTGAGTGCAGGCAAAATGTCATGTTCCATCAACAACCCAATCAAGCCGATCCTTGTCTGATCTCTATTAGGCCAATCTTGCTTGTTATCTTAAGCACAGTGTTGGCAAAACCCACCGTGTTGTTGACAATATGCCAGAGCTTCCCTCCCTCACCTTGTAGAGTGTGGGGACAGCCTGGGGAGAGGATCACTGCCACCTGGACTCTCCTGTTCCCTAACGCAGTCCCTTCCTCCCCTCTCTTCCCTGCAGAAAAGAAGGACACAGTCCTGCGACAGGTGCGTCTGGACCCCTGCGACTTGCAGCCTATTTTTGATGATATGCTCCACATCCTGAACCCCGAGGAGCTGCGGGCGATTGAAGAAACTCCGCAGGCTGAGGACAAGCTGGATCGGCTGTTTGAGATCATTGGAGTCAAGAGCCAGGAAGCCAGCCAGACCCTCCTGGACTCTGTTTACAGTCATCTTCCCGACCTGTTGTAGAACACGAGGAATACTGCGCTCTGGAAATTACTCAATTTAGTGGCAGGGTGGCGTTTTTTTTCTTTTTTAATTTTTATTTTTTTGGTGTGTGTGTGTGCGCGTGTGTGTTTAACGGAGTATATGGCCAGTTCTTTCTTTTTAAAAACCCATCTGGGAAATTAGCATATAAGCCTTTTCGACTGTTTCAGAATATCCACCACTGAAGTTTTTTTTTTAGATTCCCTATTTCCTCTGTTTCGCCTTTGTATGTATTCTCAAAATTGTTCTGTGCACTTTAAATTCACTTAATGAACCACAAATGCAGTGTGGCTTTTCTCACACACTGGATTGTGAGGCTCTTAACTTCTTAAAAGTGTCATGGCATCTTATGAATGCTATAAGCCGTCTTCATGTCTCAAAATCCACTTCTGCTTTTATTATTACTATTTTATTATTCGTCATTTATGGGTTTTCTTAAGGGTTCGAGAAATGTAAGACCCCATTGAGTTACTGTAATGCAATTAGATTTTGAGTTATCTTTTTAATATGCCTTTTTGGATAGTTCATATTCATGGCTGAGACTTGACCACACTGTTGCTGATTGTATGGTTTTCACCTGGACACCATGTTGAATGCTTGATTACTTGTGCTCCCCTTACGCTAATCTGCTCTGGGCTGGAGACATGAAGTCCTCACAAGCCATCACGACTTTACTATTCGAGTGGCTTGACAACCAGGCCACCAAAGAACTTGAACTTCATCTTTTAGGGATTGAGCTGTTCTGGAACCTATTGCTGCACTTTGGAAAGTCACAACTGAAGTGCTGGTGACAGCCGGCACCTTTTCCAAAGGGAATTTGCCCAGCTTTGCTTGACAAGATGTCTTGTTTTTTATACACACATAGTCAATAGGTCCAGTCTGCCCTCAAGGTCTTGGTCTTGGTGGGTTTCCTTCATTCAATCACTTTAATTAAAAATGGCTGCAGCTGTAAGAACTCTTACCTGATATATTTGCAACTCTGCTCCCATTTATAGACGTGCTCTCTGATGCTCAGTTGATGGATTCTAACGCAAAGGTGGTGGACTTCCTTTGTGTGGGTGGGGTTTGTGGGTATAAAGGTGAGGGACTGATATCAGAAAAATGCCTTCAAGTGTACTAATTTATTAATAAATATTAGGTGTTTGTTACTTGAGTAGTTGGAGTATATTTAATCCTTGTCTTATCTGTGTGCTCAAGGCAGAACTCTTTGGTCCAGTCTCTTGGAAAAGTATATTCTAAAAACTTCAGCCTTTCTAGGGACTTGTGGTTCAGTGGTTACAAATCTGCCTTGCAATGCAGGGGACCTGGGTTCGATCCCTGGTTGGGGAACTAAGCCCCCATGCTGCAACTACTGAGTCCATGTGTTCTGGAGCCCATGGGCCACAACTAGAGAGCCCACTCACCACAACTGGAGAGTCTGCGTACCTCGACGAAAGATCCCATGTGAGGCACCTAAGACCCGACATGACCAAAGAAAGAAAGAAGCATTTCAAAAATTAAAAAAAATAAAAACTTCAGCCTTTCTAATTTGTGAATCATGCATATTAGCAAAGATTTGTGTTTGAAAAAGTACCCGGAAATTCATAGAGAAAGACTTCCAAGCACTGAAGGTGACCAAGCATTTCCTAGTTTTGTGGGGGTGAATCTGAGGCTTCTGCTTTTGAAATTGTCTCTACTTTAAGAAGTGAGGATTTGGAGGTGGAGAGGTTTAATTGCTGACTAGGCCTTGGACTATATATATGCTTCTTACTCATTTCCATCTAGGAAACTAACACTCATGAGCGGGTCTATACAAGTTCACAGACTTCTATATGAAGCCCCATTGCCCCTGAATAACTATGGGGAACTTTCTGGAAAGTATGGCATCTTATGTGGGTGGGACATATTACTTTATATTTTATCTACTATGATAGTTTATGTTTCACTGCATATCCCCCTTAGCTTGGGAACCCTGGTTCTATGGAATTCTCACAGTCAGAACCCTCAGCAACTTTGAGTTCCTCTTTCAGGAAGAAATTGGAAGTAGATAGCCAGTCTGAATACTTTGACACCCATGTCAGTGACATGAAAGGGGTTTTCTGCTTTTGTGTACTTCCATGTGGCTGGTTTCTAGAGAGCCATCCTGGGATTTGGTTTCATGGCTCTTGGGCCAGTTTCCCTTCCTCTTTTGTCAACAGAGCACAGAAACTTCACAAAGGGAAAAGCTAAACCAGAATGGGTCCTGGATGGTAGTAGAGACAGATTTTTGTTTGTTTCTCATAAGATTTCAGGAGCGCTATTTATTTTATGTGGGGGTGGAAAACATGAATGAATGAGTCAGCACTGTGGTTATTAAATTCGTAAATTCTTCATAGCTTGGGGATGCTTTTGTTTATTATTTACACAGCTTTATACTTTGTTGTAGAGAAGGAAATGCCAACCCACTCCAGTACTCTAGCCTGGGAAATTCCATGGGCGGAGGAGCCTGGTAGGCTACAGTGACTTCTCACATTTATCCTATAAGATAGGAACTATTATGCCCATTTTATAGATGAAAAATAGGCTTTATTTTAAAGGCCAAGGATCTTGCTTAAGGACCAACAGAAGAGCTGTAGAGATCAGACTTGAATCTGAGACTGTTTATTCAGTACTAGAACCAGAACCAGAACCTGTTTGTCAGAGATCATGGTGATGAAATGTATTTGGGTTATAGGGAAAATGCTATCAGTTCAGTTCAGTTCAGTCGCTCAGTCGTGTCCGACTCTTTGCGACCCCATGAATCGCAGCACGCCAGGCCTCCCTGTCAATCACCAACTCCCGGAGTTCACTTAGACTCACGCCCATCGAGTCAGTGATGCCATCCAGCCATCTCATCCTCTGTCGTCCCCTTCTCCTCCTGCCCCCAATCCCTCCCAGCATCAGAGTCTTTTCCAATGAGTCAACTCTTCGCATGAGGTGGCCAAAGTACTGGAGCTTCAGCTTTAGCATCATTCCTTCCAAACTATACTTAAGTTGAATAAATAAGGTGGCTCAGATAGTAAAGAATATTCAGTGCAGGATACATGAGTTTGATCCCTGGATTGGGAATTTCCCTTGGAGAAAAGAATGGCTGCCTGCTCCAGTATTCTTGCCTGGAGAATTCCATGAACAGAGGAGCCTGGCAGGTTACATTCCATAGTGTTGCAAAGAGTCAGNTATACTTAAGTTGAATAAATAAGGTGGCTCAGATAGTAAAGAATATTCAGTGCAGGATACATGAGTTTGATCCCTGGATTGGGAATTTCCCTTGGAGAAAAGAATGGCTGCCTGCTCCAGTATTCTTGCCTGGAGAATTCCATGAACAGAGGAGCCTGGCAGGTTACATTCCATAGTGTTGCAAAGAGTCAGACATGACTGAGTGAGTAAAAATTTCACTTTTTCACTGTAGGGAAAAATGTTATACTTAAGCTGAATAAATAATTGTGAAAATATAGCGATAGGCTGCCAGTTCTTGGTGACGCAAGGGGAAAGGGAACATAGGGATTGTGGTTAAACAGAAGTTTAACATTTTTAAAAAATTAATTTTTATCTGAGTATAGTTACTTTACAATGTTGTTAGTTTCTACTGTGCAAAATCTTTTGGGGATTTCAGAAGCTTAATATTGAATTAATCCAACATATATAGCTATTAAAAAAAAAGCTAAGGCTAGTTGCACTATTATAAAACAGCTTGTTCTGGTCAGAATTAATGATAATATGATTTCGTATAGCACGTTGCTCACCTTGGAGGTGTTCTCTTTGGTCGAGCTGCCTTCCTTTGAGGGATCTGGGAAACTGGAAGGTCTCCAGTGTAGGGATGAGGAGAATAAACAGGAGAGTAAGATACAGGAAGGGGAGCAATGGTTGGGAAAATCTACACTTGATGAAGATTCTTGGAGGCGAGAGAAACACTATCTTGAGTAATCTGAAAGGCTAAGGAAGAGACAGTTTATTTTTCTTTAGAAAGTCAAACTGTTTCCTGTAGGCCAATTTAGGCTAAATTCAGGGGAGCTTTGAAACAGAGGGCTGGTTTTTCAAAGGAGAAAATGATTCCCACCCTGGGGAGATGTTGGCTGTGCCTCAGTGCTCCTCTTTGTGGAAGTAAGCATTGTCTGGGAATGAGCAGGTTGTTAACAAGGCAGATTTCCAGATAGTATGATTCAGGAGATTTGTGGTGACATGGAAAACGAGCTTCCCCCACAGTTTTTCTGAACACCCTCATTGGGCCACATTGACAAAAGTGGTTTAGATTCTTGACTCTGTGGACCGGAGACCAGCCAGCTACACCATCTGGGAGCTTTTAGAAATGCACAGTTTGAGGCCACTTTGCTGTGCTCCTTAAACTTTAATAAGCAATGAAACACTTGGAGATCTTGTTAAAGTGCAGATTCTGTTTCAGCTGTTGGGGGTGGGGGTAGGTACCTGGACTTGGATGCTGCCGGCCACCAGGTCACATTGAGCAGTCTGAGATTAAGCTTTGGTTTCAAGGAGGCTTACAAAGAAGAGCACTGATATGAGAGAGGTTTACACCAACTCCACAGGAGAGATGATCCAAAGAGATTTCCAGAATCAGGCAATCCTGGGCAGAACCTACAGCAACTGGAATCAGCCAGGGTAGCTTTGAGAAATGTAATGCCCAGGCTAAACTCCAGACCAGTTATATCAGAATCTCAGGGATAGGACCCAGACGTGAGTGTTTTTGAAAGCTCCCCAGGAGATGCTGATGTCAGCTTGGACACCGCCGATATAAGAGTGAATGAAGAGTGTGCTTCTAAAGCCCTACCCCAGATCTGATGGGTAAATCTTACAGGGAGGTGACCTGGGAATCTTGCTATTGCCAGTTCCACTCAACTCTGCAGACTTGCTTTAGGCCCCATAGCACGCATGCTCAGTCATGTCTGACTCTCTGTGACTCCATGGACTATAGACGGGCTCCTCTGTCCATGGAATTTTACAGGCAAGAATACTGGAGTGGGTTGCCATTTCCTCGTCTAGGGGGTCTTCCTGAATCAGGGATTGAACCCACATCTCCTGCACTGACAGGCAGATCCTTTACCCACTGAACCACCTGGGAAGCCCTTTAGGACCCATAACCCTGCTTTAACATGTTATATAACTGTTAGGAATGTATACACTTTCAAGTTCAGTTGGGGCAACAATCTATGGCTTAATTGCTCTGATGAACCCACCTGCAGCTAATCAATTCTTGTGGCTTTGAGCATAATATATAAGGTATGACTAATCAAGAATATTTGGGAAGGGATGTTATGAATGTATAATTAAACAAGAACACTTGGGAAGTGATGTTATTCTGATTTATGTTTCTGTATATATTTGATTGAAGGTTTACCAGTTTTCAAAGAAATGAAATAAGATATCATGAGACATAAAGCTGCACTGATAAAATCATAGAATCTCAGACTTTTACAACACCTGGGCCACTAGGGTGTCAATCTCATTGTCCAGTCCTGTAGATGCAGCAGCTAACCTACCTTGACTCTCAACTTGAGAAAAGTAAATCCAATCTTTTTTTAGCAAAATTGTAGTCCTTACCTTTGTACAGAACNTCATAGAATCTCAGACTTTTACAACACCTGGGCCACTAGGGTGTCAATCTCATTGTCCAGTCCTGTAGATGCAGCAGCTAACCTACCTTGACTCTCAACTTGAGAAAAGTAAATCCAATCTTTTTTTAGCAAAATTGTAGTCCTTACCTTTGTACAGAACCTTGGATATCATCCAGTGAGCCTATGGTTTTCAGGTGGGAAGTTAGGGCACTGATATAAATCATAACATTGTGGCATCCCGGAAAGAACACTGGGTTTGGGATCAGAAGTCCTTAACCTACAGCTGCTGTTGGTCTGGGACTTCCCTGATAGTCCAGTGGGTAAGACTCTGCACTCCCCCTGGGTTCGATCTCTGATCCTTAAACTAGATCCCACGTGCCACAACTAAAGATCCCGCATGACATAATGAAAGCCCCACCACTAAAAGATTTCTGCGTGTTGCAATGAAGATCAAAGATCCTGCTTGCTGCAACCAAGACCTGGCAAAGGAGGAAAAAAGATCAGGAAGGTCTGAGCACATCTGAGCTATCTATCAGAGTAAAGGGCTAAGGAGGCTCTGAGAGTTTCAAGGAAGCAAGAGACATAAGACAGACATTGTTACCATGGTCAGAGATCAGGATTCAGACATACTAGAAAGAAAATTGAGATGAGAGGAAAGCAATTAGAAAATGACAATGTGGAGCTGATAACTGAGGAAAGGCTTTAGCAGAGCCAGAGATTTCACCTTCACTTTCTCCTTGGCCCGAAATCAGGTCCGGGGTCATAGACTTGGCAGCGGGTGGGACAGACTAGGGAATTATGGACTATGGATTATGAGCCTAGCTTGAGTCAAAACAGAATCTGAAAGCTCACGTAGGAGCCCAGCTGGGAGAAATAGTTGGAGGCAGGTCCCAGAGGGTTTGTGTCCCAGGGATCTAAAATAGAACTTGTGAGTCAAGGACAATTTTCAAGGCTGACCAGTTTAAAATTAAGTGGTGGTCACCAGCAGGAGCACGGTGGGAGGTGAGTCAATGCCCAGAGGGCAGGATGTTAGTACCTAGAAGGCCAGCAACATGGATGGCTCATGCAGCCCTTCAAAGATTGGAAATAGGAGGAGAAACCCCCCTCATGATGATTTGAGAGTGGGGAGATTTAAAAGATAGGGATTTTAAGCTCAGTGCGTGCTTTGTGTGTATGCTTAGTCACTCAGTCATGTTCAACTCTTCGCAACCTTTGGACTGTAGCCTGCCAGGTCCCTCTGTCCATGAAATTTTTCAGGCAAGAATACTGGAGTGGGTTGCCATTTCCTCCTTCAGGGGAATCTTCCTGACCTAAAGATCAAACCCACATCTCCCGTGTCTCCTGATTGCAGATGGACTCTTTACTTGCTGAGTCATCAGGGAAGCCCTAAGTACTCCCCAAATAGACCTACTTCTTCCAAGATCAGATTTATCCATGAAGTTGGGGGCACAGTTGCCATTATGGATGAAGGTGAGAGGTGAGTGAACAGACACTCCCAGAACCAAGCAAGACAATACAATCAGCATGAAAATCACCAGAAATGAGGAAGATGGGTGAGTGAGCCCCTGATTCAAAAGAGGGAACAAATGAGTGCAGATGAAGTCACAGCTGGATGCAGGAAAAGTGGAACTGTCCTGGAACGAGATTCTTGGTGGTCCCTGAATCCACAGCTCACAAAATATGAAACTAGAACTCAATATGGTCACTTCCACCTAACTGGTCATTGAGTCATCTTTCTGAAATTTAGTTTAATTCTAACTCCAACCCACTTCTGACTCTCCTTGCCAGCCCCGCAAGGGGAGGGTGTCCATCCAAACACCGCCTGTCCCATGGTATATGGCCTCTCTTCGACCATACTAGGATTGTTAGGTAGAAATTACCTTTTCCTTTTTAAGGAACATCAAAAGTGATAATTTTAAAAAACAACATTTGTAGTTAAATTTCATAGTTCCAGATCTCTGTGGTCCAAGGACTAGAGTATTACGTAAATGGAAGGAACATTAGAGGTCATTTAACCACATTTCTCACTCCAAAACACTCTACATGGCATTCAGATTCATGATCCTTGAAATTTAAAAACATCCATCTAGCCCTTGAGCTCTAAAAGCAGTCAAGTGCAACAACTCAAGTGCAAAGTGTGAAATTTTTAACTGCCAAGCAAATTGGGGCGGTAATGATAGAATAGATGATTCCACGGCAAATGATTCTCTACATACTCCAATCCAGTGGTCAACTGGCGACTCTAGATTTCAAGTTCTACAAATCTAACTGAAAGCCTCAGCTACATGATTAAACAATTCTTAGACTACGAAGTGATTATTTCCAAATATAGTTCCACAGGTGCAATGCAGATACAGTCAATCTAATCAAAACAACCACCATAAAAGTGACTTATCTATATTACAGCCTTTCCGCTAATGGTAGGAAACCCACCTGCCAATGCAGGAGGCATAAGAGATGCAGGTTTGACTCCTGGGTCAGGAAGATCCCCTGGAGAAGGGCATAGCAACCCACTCCAGTATTCTTGCCTGGAGAATCCCATGGACAGAGGAGCCTGGCAGGCTGCAGTTCATAGGGTTGCAAAGAGTCAGACACAACTGAAGCGACTGAGCATACATCCCAATTAACATCTGTTCTATTGCTCCAAGTGGAAGAAATAGATAAAATAATAAGATCTCGTCTAGCTTCTGTTTTGAAAATGTTTTCAGGGGAAACAAATGCTTGCAAACAAAATAAATGTGCCTGCTTGGGTCTTAGGCCTACTTCAACAAGTAGGTTCTTTATCAAGGAAAAATCTTTGTGGGAGGAAGTCTTCAGTAAACCAGCAAAGAGATACGCTAGTCTTGGGAGCATGTTTTCCCAGGAGATGCTGTGGAAGTTGCAAAGACTTCCAGGTGGTTGCAGAGTGCATCCTAGCTGTGTCTGCATCGTGGCAGGCCTCCTTTCTCCCACCAGCTCTAAGCCAACCAGTCCCCACCCCAACCAATCTGTACTATCCTCCAAGGACTGTACTGTGTTTAATTCAACATTTACAATCCTTATTGTTCTCTCCCTCTAGCCACCCAAATTTATTGGTCCAGCTACATGGTACATTTTGCAGTTTCCCAAATAGACCCCGAATTTTCTTCATAGAAGGGTCAGGGCCGCTTCTTCTGCCTAAAATAATCCTCCTGCATTCTCCACTGCCTTCCATCTGCTTTATTGGCTAATTCAGTCTGACTCTTCAAAACTCAGCCACACTCAGCCACAGACCGGGCCACGGCATTTTCACTACTGTGGCCCAGGTTCAATCCCTGGTTGGGGAGCTAAGATCCAGCAAGTCAGGAGGCATGGACAAAAGAATAGAAAGTTAGTAAATAAATACAGGGTGTAAATATAGAGTGGAAAATCAGTTTAAAAGGACTACAACTAGTCACTTTGTGCTCATCCTGTCTCTTCAGTGCCACGCGTGCCTTGCTTTAGGAAAAATGAAATGTTTGTAAATAGTATATGTCCCTTCTCCCTTTCCTTAAAAAAATCTCATCAGAAATGATACAGTGTTTCTGGATTTGCCTCGAAATAATATGGGTTTGGGAAGGGAGAGGGTGGACTATCCATGAAAGAACCCTGGTCGTGAGTGGACTATTGTTGAATCTGGANGTAAATAGTATATGTCCCTTCTCCCTTTCCTTAAAAAAATCTCATCAGAAATGATACAGTGTTTCTGGATTTGCCTCGAAATAATATGGGTTTGGGAAGGGAGAGGGTGGACTATCCATGAAAGAACCCTGGTCGTGAGTGGACTATTGTTGAATCTGGGTAATGGATACCTGGGAGTTTATGACACTTTTTTGCTTTTGTTTATTCATAATAAAAAATACAAAATAAATCCTCATGGAGAATATGAATTCTGCTCTGAGAAAGTAGCTTACCAAGCTGAATGATGTGCTAACTGCCTATGAATACATGTCTTCAGCAAAAGTTAACGTGCCGGATACTTGGCAAGGCATCACATATCGTGATCAGGGCAACCATCCCTGTGTTTCCTGCTTCCTCCTCAGGCTGAATCCTGGTTGTCCTCAACCCTGGCTCAGTTCATGGATGATTTATTCTGGAGGAGATGGTCTCACAACTGAGAAGTGGGCGTAGATATGTTCTCTGAGGGAATTCCACAAAGGGCCTCTTACATACCAATCATCCACCGAAGATGGGGACATTTACCCTTATATCACTACCTTATATCATTACTGATATAAGGGGACATTACTCCCTTATATCAGTCCATTCATCCGCTATCCCAAGACAGGAAATTTAATGCACAGAGAAGTTAAGTAACTTGTTCAATATCACACAGCGAGTTAGGGGTAAATTGAAGATCTGAGCCTTATGGTGTCAGACCTCAAAGGCAGTTCATTTACTCATTCAGGAGTGCCTGAGTCAACCCTATACAGCCTTGCTTTCCACATCCACTTCATTTGTGCTCCCACCTTCCTGTTCTCAGATACTGGCTTTAGGGACAACGTTCTCACTCCCTTTCTCCCATTTTAGAGGTTAACTTTTTCTCTCTCTTGTGTACCTGAAGCCTGGATTACCTTAGGCTAAATCTGATCCTCTAACTCCTTAGATATACTATTTTTGGCTCCAGGGTCTTTCAAGTTGCCCATTGTGAGATGCAGTGATATGTTGGCAAAGGAGAAAGAAGAAAGGGAGGCAAATGTAACAGTGGCTGTCTTGAGATGACTGATGCCCTCTCCTCTTTCTGGAGGTAGCTCATCAAAGGGGCAGTGAAGGCTCCTGACAGTAACACATGACAGGGCGGACCCATGCTTGCAAATGCCGAGCACTTTGTATCAGTTTTCTTACTTAACTCTTAGAACCGCCCAGTGGGATAGGCACTATTATCTCCTTTTTACAGATGAGGAACTGAGACTGATAGAAATTGAGGACTTGCCTCAGGGTACACTGCTAGGGCGGCAGGCCAGGGATTGGCACCAGGCCTTCTGTGTACCACCGTATAAATAGGGGCACCACTTCCTTCCTTTATTTTTGGCTGTGCTGNCTGGGTTACACCTACACAGTTACAAGGGACGAGGATGCGGTCTTGGCTGCAGAACACGGCAGAATTGATGGTAAACAGCCTCATTCGCAGGACACCCTCACAAATATTCCAGCTTCCCAAAGAGTTCTAGAATCTCATTCTAGTAAACAGATTCACAAGGTAAACACAAAGTCTCTAGCTCCTACTTTTGAGTGAATTTTCAACCATTTCAGAATAAGGAGCTAATAGTCTTTACCAGAAGGCTTATTAAATGAACACTAATTTTCTAGACTAGGGAGATGTGTATAAGAGACAGGCTTAAAGCTCAACATTCAGAAAACGAAGATCATGGCATGCAGTCCCATCACTTCATGGGAAATAGATGGGGAAACAGTGGAAACAGTGTCAGACTTTATATTTTGGGGCTCCAAAATCACTGCAGATGGTGATTGCAGCCATGAAATTAGAAGATGATTACTCCTTGGAAAGAAAGTTATGACCAACTGAGATAGCATATTCAAAAGCAGAGACATTACTTTGCCGACGAAGGTCCATCTAGTCAAGGCTATGGTTTTTCTAGTAGTCATGTATGGATGTGAGAGTTGGACTGTGAAGAAAGCTAAGCGCCAAAGAATTGATGCTTTTGAACTGTGGTGTTGGAGAAGACTCTTGAGAGTCTCTTGGACTGCAAGGAGATCCAATCAGTCCATCCTAAAGGAGATCAGTCCTTGGTGTTCTTTGGAAGAACTGATGCTAAAGGTGAAACTCCAATACTTTGGCCACCTCATGCGAAGAGTTGACTCATTAGAAAAGCCTCTGATGCTGGGAGGGATTGAGGGCAGGAGGAGAAGGGGACGACAGAGGATGAGATGGCTGGATGGCATTACCGACTCTATAGACATGAGTTTGGGTGAACTCCAGGAGTTGGTGATGGACAGGGAGGCCTGGCGTGCTGCAATTCATGGGGTCGAAGAGTCGGACATGACTGAGTGACTGAACTGAACTGAACTGATTTATTGTGAAAACTGATAAACATCTTTTACTATTGTAATTGTGCAACTATTATTCATTTCAATAATTGTATAATCATCGGTCAACAGAAAATAATAGAATTCTATATCACTAAAGTAAAAGTGAGTGTTTGTCTCTCAGTTGTGTCTGACTTTTTGCAATCCCATGAACTCTAGCCCACCAGTCTTCTCTGTCCATTGAATTCTCCAAGCAAGATTACTGGAATAGGTTGCCATTTTCTTCTCCAGGGGACCTTCCCAACTCAGAGAATGAACCCAGGACTCTTGCATTGCAGGCAGATTCTGTACTGTCTGAGCCACCAGAGAAGCCCTTATCACTAAAACTATCATTTAATAGAAAAACCTGTAATCACTTTTTAAACCCTGATGCACATTAGAATCATCTTGGAATTTTTTGAAAAATACAATACCCAGGTATTGTTCTTCTCTCCAAAGCCCCAGATACGATTCCAATGAGCAGCCATATTTAAAAACAACTGGACTATATGATCATCTTTTACTTTTATCTCGCTTGTTTCACTTTTTCTATTTTATATTCAGTGCTTCCATTTCATTTAGTTTATGTTTTCTAATTTCTCTATTTCTCATTTTTTGTTGTTCTTTCTCAAGACTTTATCAAGTGTAGTAGAAAAGCTTTTGTATACGTATATATAAACAGTGTGTATAATGTATATATTTTAGAAAACTTATGAATTTCCGCCTAGCTAAAAAATTTATGACATTTTTATGCAACTTGTTTGACTAAGCATGAATAGAAAGTTAGATTTCTAATTTATATTCACTCAAAGCATTTATTCTGGCATCTTGGCTTCCCTGGTGGCTCAACGGTAAAGAACCTCCCTGTAATGCAGGAGCTGTAGGAGGCTCGGGTTCAATCCTTGGGTCAGGAAGATTCCTTGGAGCAGGAAATGGTTAACCACTCCAGTATCCTTCCCTGAAGAATCCGATGGACAGAGGAGCCTGTTGGGCTATAGTCTATAGGGTCGCAAAGGGTCAGACACGACTAAAGTGACTTAGCATAGCATATTACTGCTAAAAACCTAGAAAGCTTATTATCTTAGTGATTTTTTTGAAAAAAAAAATTGAATGAGGCTTGAAACTTCTAATCCATTTTTGAGAATATAAAGAAATAAACAACTGATACAGTATTATTAACTAAAGAACAAACTTTGGTCAAATTTCAAAAAAGAAAAAAAAAACCACAAATCCGATGGATGTTCTTTAATCCTCATCTTACTTGACCACTTAGTAACGTGGCTGCCATGGTCCACTCTTGCCTTTTCACTCCTCCTTTGTTTTCTACAACATTTCTTTTACCCTAAGCTCTATTCTCAGTTCCCTTTCTCTGGCCACCCCTTCTTGCCTCAGTTCTTTATACATACATTTTCTTGTCTTTCAGTGCTGCTAAGTCGCTTCAGTCATGTCCGACTCTGTGTGACCCCATAGACGTCAGCCCACCCAGCTCCCCCATCCATGGGACCTTCCCAGCAAGAATACTGGAGTGGGTTGCCATTGCCTTCTCCGTCCAGTAATAGACACTCCCTTCTCATATTATATCCAAATCATTCTTTCTTAAATTATTTATTTATTTATTTTTGGCTGTGTTGGGTCTTAGTTGTGGTCCTCGGGCTTCTCTTTACTTGTGGCACATGGGATTAGTTGCCCTGTGGCATGAAGGATCTTAATCTCTCAGCCAAGGATCTAACCTGAGTCCCCTGCATTGGAAGGCAGATTCTTAGCCATTGGAACACCAAAGAAGTCCCCCAAATAGTTCTTATTTACTTTTCAGATCTCAGCTCAATTATTTTTTAAAAATATTTTTTATTCATTTGGCTGCACCGGGTCATAGTTGGTGCACTTGGGATCTTCAATATTCATTGACACCTGAGGGGTCTTTAGTTGTGACCTGTGAATGTGGGATCTAATTCCTCAACCAGGAATAGCACTCAGGTCCCCTGCATTGCAAGCTTGGAGTCTTAGCCACTGGACCACCAGGGAAGTCCCTCAGTTCAATTATTACCTCCTTTAGGAAGTCTTCCCTACTCTACTCCTCCCCAAATCTTGCCTCTATATAGCCAGCAGCCTCTAGATGAATGCCCATAGTACTCAGATATCCTCCTAGATCAGTACTGGCAACACTGTATTTTCAATACTTGTAGCATCTAAATCTAAATACAGAAGTCATGTTCACCATTATATTCTTAACACTTAGGAGAGTGGAGGGCTAATACCAAGCTCTTAATAAATGCTTCTTAAATGAATGAATGAATGAATAGTTTATTTAGGTGATATCAAGAAATCTGCATTGGTTAAAACAGGGTGCATATAGAAAGAGATGAGGGGAAAAATAGAATGGGGGAGACTCTTGGCTTTCAAACAAAAAAGTTTTAACTTCACTCTATAGACAAAACTGACCCTTGAAAAACACCTGGGCTAGAGAATGCCATGTTCTAGCATTAGTCTACTGCTGCTGCTGCTGCTAAGTCGCTTCAGTCGTGTCCGACTCTGTGTGAACTCATAGATGGCAGCCCACCCGGCTCTCCCGTCCCTGGGATTCTCCAGGCAAGAACACTGGAGTGGGCTGCCATTTCCTTCTCCAATGCAGGAAAGTGAAAAGGGAAAGTGAAGTCGCTCAGTCATGTCTGACCCTCAGCAACCCCATGGACTGCAGTCTTCCAGGCTCCTCCATCCATGGGATTTTCCAGGCAAGAGTACTGGAGTAGGGTGCCATTGCCTTCTCCGATTAGTCTACTAGTCTGTCCTATTAATGGGTGTAGTGTGACTGGAGAAATGAAACACAGGAGTCTGGTCAAGCAACTGTAAGGACAGAAATATGATCATCCACTTAAGATGCATAGTTATCAAAGTTTGCTAAGGGATGATGAAAGAGGATTCATCCTCTTGTCACTACCATTCACTGGAACAAGGAGTGCAGAGGGAGAGCCAGGATTAGAAGAAATTCGATTAGATGAAGAAGAAAAGGGTTAGAAGAAGAGTGAGATCATTTTCTATACGGTTTGAGTTGATAGGAAGGATACTTTGGAGGCATTGCTAAGAGACAGTTGGAAATTCCAGCCTGTAGCTCAGAGACGGTTTGAAAAGAAATATGGAGTTGAGAGACATTTGAAAAGAGGTAATAGCTGAAGATGTGAAAGTCCCCAGGGAGAGAAGAGAAAGCAAAGAGCGAAGGACCTTGAAGAAATCTCCCCTTTTCAGTGGAGAAACATAAAGTCAGCAAAGAGCAGATGAAGAGATTTTTCCAGAAGGAAAAGGCAGTCACACTCAAATATTGCTGTGGTTATAGTCTTCAGAATGTGGGAAAATAACTTGAAAGTTGGTAAACAGCAGGACAAAGATGGAGAGAAAGTGGTAATCTGGCATGGATTTCAAGGGAGAAGAGTTTGTTGAGCTCAGAAGGCAGAAAGTTTTTTGCAAAGATGATCCAGAAGCAACAGTGAAGTGGAAGGTAATGAGAATGTGAGCTTTCTTGATTGAGTTGGAGGGGAAATTAGGTATAATCTCAAATTACACTTGAGAGGGTAAAAGACTAGGTTAAAGAGAAAGTTAAGTGTTCAGCAGTGCAGAGAAATGAAAAGGACAGAAAAAGGTGAGTGTTTAAGCCCAAGGTCCAAAGTGTAAATGAATTCACTGACAATGGAATGAGAGGTTTTAAGATTACAGTAACAAGGTCCAGTACTTGGGCCACGTCGTGCAAAGAGTTGACTCATTGGAAAAGACTCTGATGCTGGGAGGGATTGGGGGCAGGAGGAGAAGGGGATGACCGAGGATGAGATGGTTGGATGGCATCACTGGCTCGATGGACATGAATCTGAGTGAACTCCGGGAGTTGGTGATGGACAGGGAGGCCTGGCGTGCTGCAGTTCATAGGGTTGCAAAAACTCGGACAGACTGAGCGACTGAACTGAATTGAACAAGGTTTACCCAGTCAATACATTTCACCAAGTCAGGTCAACCTGAAGATATATAGAGCATCTCATCAACTATCTGCACAGATCTGTAAATTACAGCTTTGTTCCCTTTTATTTTGGTTAATTACAAGTTTCATAAAAATAATCATTTATTAATCATTAGCATTCCTCCTTGCTGATTTTTGATCTTTCAGACAAACACCCTTTTCTTTAAAAGGACATATGCTTTCTTTTTTAAAATTTTATTTATTTTTAGTTGGAAGATAATTGCTTTATATCTGCCATATATCATTAATTCTGCCATACATGTGTTACATACATGCATCTGCTATACATACATTAATTCTGCCATATATCAACGTGAATCAGCCACAGGTATGCATACGTCCCCTCCCTCTTGGCCTTCCCTCCCACCCCAATCGCATCCCTACTCCACCCCACCCACCACTCTAGGTCATCACCGAGCACCAACTTGAACTCCCTGTGTCATACAGCAAATTCCCACTGGCTATCTATTTTACATATGGTATGTGTTTCAGTGCTACTCTCTCAATTCATCCCACCCTCTCCTGCCCCTGCTGTGTCCACGGGTCTCTTTTCTATACTGTGTCTCTATTGTCATTCTGCAAATAAGTTCATCAGGACCATTNCCACCCCACCCACCACTCTAGGTCATCACCGAGCACCAACTTGAACTCCCTGTGTCATACAGCAAATTCCCACTGGCTATCTATTTTACATATGGTATGTGTTTCAGTGCTACTCTCTCAATTCATCCCACCCTCTCCTGCCCCTGCTGTGTCCACGGGTCTCTTTTCTATACTGTGTCTCTATTGTCATTCTGCAAATAAGTTCATCAGGACCATTTTTCTAGATTCCATATATATGTAGTAATATATGATATTTATTTTTCTTTTTCTGACTTATTCATTCTGAATAAGACTCTAGGTTCACCCAACTCAATAGAACTGATTCAAATTTGTTCTTTTTTTATGGCTAAGTAATATTACATCATGTATGTATATATATATATGTGTATCTCACGGCTTTATCCACTCATTGTCGATGGATATCTAGGTTGCTTCCATGTCCTAGCTGCTGTAAATGGTGCTGCAATGAACACTGGGGTACATGTACCTTTTAGAATTGTGATTTTCTCAGGCTATATGTCCAGTAGTGGGATTGCTGGTTCATATGGTAGTTTTTTTCCTAATTTATAAAGAAATCGCCATACTGTAGCACCAACCGTGCAAGGGGGTTCCCTTTTCTCCAAATTCTCTCCAGCACTCATTGTTTGTAGATTTTTTTGACGGTGGCCATTCTGATCGATATGAGATAATACTTCATTATAGTTTTGATATGCATTTCTCTAATAATAAGTGATGGTGAGCATTTTTTCATGGGTTTATTAGCCTATGTCTTCTTTAGAGAAATGTCTGTTTCGATCTTTTGCCTTAAATGGACTCATTGCTTTCTTATCCTCATTCTAAACAACAATATCAATGAAATCACTGGTTCATATTTGTATTTTTATATTCTGTAAATTAAATATGTGGACTTCCCTGGTGGCTCAGATGGTAAAGCGTCTTTCTACAATGTGGGAGACCCGAGTTCTATCCCTGGGTCAGGAAGGTCCCCTGGAGAAGGAAATGGCAATCCACTCCAGTACTATTGCCTGGAAAATCCCATGGACAGAGGAGCCTCGTAGGCTACAGTCCATGGGGTCGCAAAGAGTCGGACACAACTGAGTGACTTCACTTTCACTTTCTTTCACTTTCAAATTAAATATGTAACTGTTAAAATACAAAATGTATATACAGGTAGAGCCTGGAAGCTGGTATCCGACAATTTAACTCACATCTTATCTCTACCACGTACTAGCTGTGTGACCTTGGGCAACATACTTAACCTCTCTGTTCCTTGGTTTTCTCTTACATAACCTGAGGATGTTATTGGATGCTCTGGTCCACTATGATTGCCTCTTTCTCTCAAACTCTAAACTCTTCTTGTCTTATTTTCTGAACAACCTACTTGTCACCTGTCATATACTACCTTCAGTCTTCATTCCAGGAAAATTATGGGGCACTTCAGTTCAGTTCAGTTCAGTTCAGTCACTCAGTTGTGTCCGACTCTTTGCGACCCCATGAGTTGCAGCATGCCAGGCCTCCCTGTCCATCACCAACTCCCGGAGTTCACTCAGACTTGCGTCCATCGAGTCAGTGATGCCATCCAACCATCTCATCCTCTGTCGTCCCCTTCTCCTCCTGCCCCCAATCCCTCCCAGCATCAGAGTCTTTTCCAATGAGTCAACTCTTTGCATGAGGTGGCCAAAGTACTGGAGCTTCAGCTTCAGCATCATTCCTTCCAAAGAAATCCCAGAGCTGATCTCCTTCAGAATGGACTGGTTGGATCTCCTTGCAGTCCAAGGGACTCTCAAGAGTCTTCTCCAACACCACAGTTCAAAAGCATCAATTCTTTGGTGCTCAGCCTTCTTCACAGTCCAGCTCTCACATCCATATGTGACCACAGGAAAAACCATAGCCTTGACTAGATGGACCTTAGTCAGCAAAGTAATGTCTCTGCTTTTGAATATGCTGTCTAGGTTGCTCTTACCATATGCCAGTTACTGAGAGGCTGAGTCCTGGGCTGGGTCCTCAATAAGGTCACCAAATAAAACTTCACTTGCAACTTTTAGGTTGTGCATTTTCCTTTAGCCGACATTTTCAACACCAAAGTGCTCACAGCATTCTTACTTTGATTTGCTATCTCGTTTCATAAGACCAGGGACAATACTGCCTTGTTGGAACTCCAAGGCTTACCTGATTCAGGGACAACAGAGAAGTCACTTAGATTTGGGCTGGGAAAGGATAAGGAACAGGACAGAGAGTTAGTGCTTGGAGAAGTATGATTCAGTAAGTAAAAGGAATGTTCTCATCTGTTGATAAGATGTAAGATGACAGACTAGACTTTTAGCAATCCTCTCCTCCCTGCTTGGGACTTACCGGAGCACTGAAATCCTGGTTCACATTTGAAATCTCTACCTGAAGAAATTCAAGGAAAACTCTTTAGTAGCTCTAGTGGATAAACAAAAAGCAGACACAATGCTACATATCAACAAATTGATTGTTGCTGTCTCTCTCCCCAGGTGTAGAACGTTTCTAGGCTCCAAGTGAACCCTCTTCATTGAAGAAGCTCTGAACTTCCAAAGTCTAGCATGGTCTTTGATATCTGTTGAACTGAATTTGAGAAACTGCAAGGAATCTCGTTTTCAATTTAAGCTGAGGGAAGATTCTGGATTTTAAACAAAAGGGGTGAAACTTCTCTGGAACCTGTAGTCTGTCTGGTTAATCAGAAGACCTTTTGGATAAACACTAGTCACTTCTCTGACTTATCTCTGAAGTACGAAGTGCCTTCTGAGTATCTTGATCACTTGAATTCTAGAAAATAGAAAGCGGAAGTGACGACACTCTTTATAGCTTTCTGGAACTACTGATTTGGCATTTATTTTGTATATCAGATCGCAGCCATGAAATTAAAAGATGCTTGCTCCTTGGAAGGAAAGTTACGACCAACCTAGATAGCAAATCAAAAAGCAGAGACATAACTTTGTCAACAAAAGCCCGTCTAGTCAAGTCTATGGTTTTTCCAGTGGTCACGTATGGATGTGAGAGTTGGACTATAAGGAAAGCAGAGTGCCGAAGAACTGATGCTTTTAAACTGTGGTGTTGGAGAAGACTCTTGAGAGTCCCTTAGACCGCAAGGAGATCCAACCAGTCCATCCTAAAGGAGATCAGTCCTGAGTGTTCATTGGAAGGACTGATGTTTAAAGCTGAAACTCCATTACTTTGGCCACCTGATGTGAAGGGCTGACTTATTTGAAAAGACCCTGATGCTGGGAAAGATTGAGGGAAGGAGGAGAAAGGGATGACAGAGGATGAGATCATTGGATGGCCTCACTGACTCACTGGACATGAGTTTGGGTAAACTCCAGGAGTTGGTGATGGAGAGGGAGGTCTGGCATGCTGTGGTTCATGGGGTCGCAAAGAGTCGGACACGACTGAGCGACTGAACTGAACACCACAAAGGCAAATCCATGCTCATCGGTGATAATTATAAGCTAGATGCAAATTGAGATCTAGTTATTGGATATCGATACACCATTTCCAACATTCCATCACATGTAATCATATTAATCTTCATGAGAAGTTAATTATTAATTCTGTCATTATTAATATTATGAACATATTGTCAATCTTGTTCTAGAATGAAGACATTCAAGAGATTCAAGGTCACTTAGCTAACATCTTCCTCAAGTGATAAACACAAGAAAATCATTTTTAAAAAGATATTGTTTGTATAAGCCTGCTGGTTTCAGATGTAGTTTCAAGTTAAGCTGTTAATCCTGAAGAACGCATTCTTTGTTCTGTGCCACGGTCCCTTTTTTATTCTGTAAATTTCTGACCCTATAATTTTTAGATAATGACAACTTCTCTGCCTCATTTGTAAATTGAGGATAACGATAAAAGACTGTTAATGAAAAAACATGACACTGTATATCTTCATATAGTGAAACTCAGGTATCCATGAAGAAACGAAGGGACATTCGCAAATAAATCTGTAAAGTATAACGTTATAAATTAAGTGCCATGAGAGTAACTATAAATGACTTTAGGGTTTAGGCTATGTGTCATTTTTTGCTTCATCCCCAGGCCGTTTAAAGAGAGATTTAACAAATGTTTGTGGGACAATATGGGTGAATAATAATGATTTCCTTGGGCCTTGGATAAATGTTCATACACTTGAAGGAAATAATGGAATTCTAGAACTGGAAGAGATCTTGGAACCATCTATACCCGTGGTTCTTCAAACATTAACGTATGGCATCAGAATCCTCTGGAGAGTTTGTTAAAGCACAGATCGCTGCGTTCCAGACCCCCAGAGTTCTTGGTACACACAGTCTGAAATGGGCTTGAGCCTTGCCGTTTCTTTTTTTAAAAAGATTTGTTTATTTATTATTTGTGATTTGGCTGGGCTGGATCTTCCTTGCCGCGCTTGGGCTTTCTCTGGTTGTGAGTGGGGGCTACTCTCCAGCTCTGGTGCGAGGGCTTCTCACTGTGGTGGCTTCTCTTGCTGTGGAGCATGCGCACTAGGCATGTGGGCTTCAGGCGTGTGGCACGTGGGCTTAGTGGCTCCTGGGTGTGGGGGATCTTCCTGGGTAAGGGGCCACCCCCGTGCCCTGCACTGGCAGGTGGATTCTTAGCCAGAAGACCACCAGGGAAGCTTTGAGCACTGGCATTTCTAACAAGTCCCCACGTGAGGCTGATGTTGCTGGTCCAGGGACCACACTTTGAGAATCACTAACCTGCCACAACAGTAACTAATATTTATTAAGGGCTAATTGGGCTCCAAAATCACTGTAGATGGTGACTGCAGCCATGAAATT
Organism: Neotragus moschatus; assembly: GCA_006410615.1. Taxonomy (NCBI): domain Eukaryota; kingdom Metazoa; phylum Chordata; class Mammalia; order Artiodactyla; family Bovidae; genus Neotragus; species Neotragus moschatus. The sequence goes on from SJYA01002873.1 coordinate 821,260, forward strand.
AAAAGACGCTTACTCCTTGGAAGGAAAGTTATGACCAACCTAGAAGGCATATTCAAAAGCAGAGACATTACTTTGCCGACTAAGGTCCATCTAGTCAAGGCTATGGTTTTTCCTGTGGTCATGTATGGATGTGAGAGTTGGACTGTGAAGAAAGCTGAGTGCCGAAGAATTGATGCTTTTGAACTGTGGTGCTGGAGAAGACTCTTGAGAGTCCCTTGGACTGCAAGGAGATCCAACCAGTCCATTCTAAAGGAGATCAGTCCTGGGTGTTCTTTGGTAGGAATGATGCTAAAGCTGAAACTCCAGTACTTTGGCCATCTCATGTGAAGAGTTGACTCACTGGAAAAGACTCTGATGCTGGGAGGGATTGGGAGCAGGAGGAGAGGGGGACGACAGAGGATGAGATGGCTGGATGGCATCACTGACTCGATGGATGTGAGTCTGAGTGAACTCCGGGAGTTGGTGATGGACAGGGAGGCCTGGTGTGCTGCGATTCATGGGGTCACAAAGAGTCAGACACGACTGAGCGACTGAACTGAATTATGTGACAGGCACTGTGTTAAAGGTATAATTCATATTAGGTCATTTAATCATTACAATAAGTTTACGGATGGTGACATTAGTAGTGTCCTTATTTTAGTTATAAGAACAATGAGACCCAGAGAAGCTAAGTATTTTACCCAGACTCATCTGCCTAATAAGTGGTGGAACCAGGGTGATGCATTCAGGCTGTGTGATGCTACATCTGGCTCTCTCGGGTGATATTGCAGCTTCACAGAGTGAGGTGCCTAGATGAAGAAATGGAGGCCCACCAGAAGTGCCTCGCCCAAGGTCACATGATGAATTGGAAGAGCTGTATGAATGAGAACACTGTCTTCCTAATTCAGCATCTGCCATCTCTTGCCATAGAGCACGAGGAGCAGGCAAGGGTTCTACTCCCTCTTTCAGTGAATCCCCAAGGCCATCACCTTCTAATCAGTCTGAGTAGTATAGCTGTCCTTATGGTGCTCTGATACCTTAGTCATTTTCCTGATTTACCCACTGTTTCATAACTTAAGGAGGTGCTGGTGTCTGTAGAGAAGAGAGTAGGGGGTTGATGGATGAGTCATGAGACTGGAGGCTAAAGACCCAGAAAGGAGAGGGGTTAATCAGACTGATGAATGGCTCAAGAGCGGGTGGGAGAAATGTCTCTATGTGTCTTGGCAAGCCCTCTGTAATATCTCTTCCCACACTTAGAAAACCCAACTCTCAGAGACTTTAGGCCACTGTACCTCAACCACCCGAGTCTCCCAGGGATGCTGGAAAGGAAAATTAAGAATGTTTGGTTTGGGGAAGATAGGACCTAGGAGGGCTCTTAAAATTCTAAATTCAGTCCCCAGAGGCTCTGTCCTTGGATATGCTGTACTCTCTGGTTTCTGTGCCCATAAGTTTGTTTGTTTTAAAGTAAAATGTAAGTCAAATTTATTAGATTTGTCCACGGTCACCAATGGTGATCTTCTTGCTGGTCTTGCCATTCCTGAACCCAAAGCGCTCCATGGCTTCCACAATATTCATGCCCCCCTTCACCCTGTCAAAGACCATGTGCTTGCCATCCAACCCTTCATTCTTGGCAGTGCAGATGAAAAACTGGGAACCATTTGTGTTGCGGCCAGCCTTTACCATGGACAAGATGCCAGAGCCTGCATGCTTCAGAGTGAAATTGTCATCAAATTTCTTGCCATAGATGGACTTGCCACTGGTGCCATTACGGCATGTGAAGTCACCACCCTGGCACAAAAATCCTGGAATGATTCTATGAAAGCAGGAACCTTTATACCAAATCTTTTCTTCCCAGTGCTCAGAGCATGAAAAATTTCTGCTGTCTTTGGAACTTTGTCTGCAAAAGCTCAGAGGAAATGGGGCCCAAGGACTTGCCATTGGCAATGTCAAAGAACAGGATGGGGTTGACCATGGCTGAAGGTTCCGGGGTGGCGCCGTCTACAAGGCTGTACCCATAAGTTTTGCTAAACAGGTGTCTTTGAGCTGCACAGTGGTCAGGGTAAAAACATTTGAAATGAGTTTAGCATCAGAATTAAAGAAGAAATTCAAAGATTATGCTGTACCTGACACCAAGCAAATACCGTCAAACAGCAATGACTCAGTCGTGCTGGTGGTCAAAGCTGTCCTTTCTCTGGCCAGGAAAGGTTTAACATCCCTGTCTGCAAAATCTGATTTCTTTAAGGACCCTCCGTCCCTCATCCCTCCCTCCCTTTTCCTTTCACCGCCCGCCCCCGACCTCCCCATCCCCAGGCACTTTATGCACAAATCTCCTCAACATTGAGACCGTGGGTATGATTATTATGGGCAAATTCCCTAACTTTCCAGAGCTTCAGAGGCATGAGTAGCCTGTGAATGTCTGTGTGGTCAGTGAGTTTGTTCTTTAGGATGAGAAACCTGGTAAGCACTCAGACCTCAAAGATCAGATGCTCTCAAATGAGTCATTGGTAATGAGTAGATAAAACACAAGGTGCAATTGTCCACATTTCCTGCCCCGGGCCCCTTCCACCCCCTCTCCAAAATCTCCCCTGCCCTTGGTGACCTTCCCCACCCCCTGCAGGTAGAACAATTGGCTGAAAAGATGCATTTTTTTGTAGCCAAGATAAGGTTAGAATGACTGTTACCATCACCCAGCTTCAGTTCAGTTCAGTCCCCCAGTCACGTCCGACTCTTTGCAACCCCATGGACTGCAGCATGCCAGGCCTCCCTGTCCATCACCAACTCCCGGAGCTTGCTCAAACTCATGTCCATTGAGTCGGTGATGCCATCCAACCATCTCATTCTATGTCTTCCCCTTTTCCTTCCACCTTCAATCTTTCCCAGTATCAGTGTCTTTTCTAGTGAGTCAGTTCTTTGAATCAGGTGGCCAAAGTACTGCATTTTCAGCTTCGACATTAGTCCTTCCAGTGAATATTCAGGACTGATTTTCTTTAGGATGGACAGTTGGATCTCCTTGCAGTCCAAGGGACTCTCAAGAGTCTTCTCCAACACCACAGTTCAAAAGCATCAATTCTTTGGCGCTCAGCTTTCTTTCTAGTCCAACGCTCACATCCATACATGACTACTGGAAAAACCATAGCTCTGACTAGACAGACCTTTGTTGGCAAAGTAATATCTCTGTTTTTTAAAATGCTGTCTAGGTTGGTCATAACTTTTCTTCCAAGGAGCAAGTGTTTTTAATTTCATGGCTACAGTCACTATCTGCAGTGATTTTGGAGCCCAAGGAAATAAAAAGTCTCTCACTGTTTCCATTATTTTCTCATCTATTTGCCATGAAGTGATGGGACTGGATGCGATGATCTTAGTTTTCTGAATGCTGAGTTTTAAACCAACTTTTTCACTCCTCTTTCACTTTCAATCAAGAGGCTCTTTAGTTCTTTACTTTCTGCCATAAGGGTGGTGTCATCTGCATATCTGAGGTTATTGATATTTCTCCCGGCAATCTTGATTCCAGCTTGTGCTTCTTCCAGCCTAGCATTTCTCATGATGTATTCTGCATATAAGTTAAATAAGCAGGGTGACAATATACAGCCTTGACATACTCCTTTTCCTATTTGGAACCAGTCTGTTGTTCCATGTCCAGTTCTAACTGTTGCTTCTTGACCTGCTACTCATCAGAAAAGCATTTGCAAAGGCTGCACAATCATGGATGAACTTGTTAAACTGCTTTTGTCTTTTTGTTTGATTTACAACAGAGAGGCCACTGTGGCAGCTTTTTTTCTTTTGGAAAATAAGTGCTAAATGAGTGCAGTACTTGGAATACTGATATTTATCTGGAGCCAAAATTTTTGGCCAATAAAATGGCATGGGCTTGCTTGGGGTCCCCAGTCACACTACATTACAGACCCTGAGGATGTCCACACAGCGTATCAGTTTGGAGTAGTGGGGACAGACAGTTTCCGGCCAACTACCCGCTTTGTGGCCCTGCCTCTCTCCTGGCCCTGAGTCCCAACGGTTCTGGCATCTGTCTGTTTGCTAGGACTTGGGCACATAGTGTCCTTGGATGGTTGCATCTTTCCTCATACTGAGTTATTCTTAATTAAGCCTATAGGACTCAGCTTGGCAATCTAGTCCCTGGACAGTCTGTTTCCAGCCAACTGTTGTCATTGGCTTCTGCCCCGTGAGACTTGTGCCTTTTCTTACTTGGTTGAATGTCCTAGGCATGGGTTCTGGAAACAGAAAAACCTGGCTTCTGATCCAGCTCAATCCACTGTTCTGAACTAGATGGGGCTATAACTTGACCTTTCCCACTTCCTTGCCCTTGCTCATATCATTATCTTGGCCTGAAATTGTATCTCTGCTCCTTCACACACAGGCAAACCCTATTCAGCTCTAAGTGAAAGTGCAAGTATTAGTCATTCAGTAGTGTCTGACTTCTTCTGACCCCATGGACTGGAGCCCACCAGGCTCCTCTGTCCATGGGATTCTCCAGGCAAGAATACTGGAGTGGGTTGCCATTTCCTTCTCCAGGGGACCTTCCCAACCCAGGGATTGAACCCAGGTCTCCCGCATTGCAGGCACACTCTTTATGGACTGAGTCACCAGGGAAGACAGGCTCTAAGGTTGCTTCTAAGGTCAAGCACAAATACCACTGTGAGCCCTTCTTAACTGCACAACGAGGTGTGATCTTCGGAGTTATCTCAATGTCCCATCTCTTTGTCAATTTTCATATCTTGGGTTTAATTGTTCCCAGAGCTCTTTCTTTCCTGCGTTTCTGCTTTGAATCTCTGCCATTAAACTTATTACACAGCAGGGGTGCCAGATAAAATACAGGACGCTCAGTGAAGATTGAATTTCAGATAAACAAAGAGTACATTCGTTCAGTATAAATATGGCCCAAATATTATAAGGGGAAAAGCTTACGTTAAGCTTTTTCTGTCATTTATCTGAAATTAAAATTTAACCGAGCATTCTGTATTGTGTGTGTGTATCTGGAAGCCCCTCACACCTGACTCTTTTTAACAGTTGTAGACTTTTCTGGATCCTTCATTGAATGGCACAAGACATGATGGTAGCAAGCTTGTCTGCAAGGGTTCATCTTGGCATCCTCCTGTTTCTTCCTCCAAGGAGTTGCTTGGTGAAGTCTTGTTGGTAAGTAAAGGGACTGTCACACCAGCGGTTATGAGCACAGTTCCTAAGAGCCTTAGGTTTCGAATCAGAGGGCCAAAATGTGTTGTGTTCCTATCACTAGACTGACTACATGTGCCTTAGCAAGCTACCCACCCATCACTGTAAAATGGGAAGAAGACAGGGTAACTTTTGTTTAGGTACTACCTACCTTCTATGCTCTGAATGTATGTAAAGGGCCTAGCAGCTGTTCAGTCCACAGGAAATGTTCAATAATTGTTAGTTGCTATTAGTGTAAATGTTGAAACATAGTCAGAACTGATAGCTTGAGTTTAGCAGCAACCATTTTACTATAGATGATAAGGACTATATAAAGGAAACAATCATATGTCATTTAGGGGCTGCCCAGGTGGCTCTAGTAGCAAAGAACCTGCCTGCCAATGCGGGAGGAGACATGGATTTGATCCTTTGGTCAAGAAGATACCCTGGAAATGGCAACTCACTCCAATATTTTTGCCTGGAATATCCCATGGATGAAGGGGCCTGGTAGGCGATAGTCCTTGGGATCACCAAGAGTTGGACATGACTGAAACGACTTAGCACACATATGTTGGTTGCAAACAGAAAAATGCCGAAGGGATCCCAGTCTTCCTTTGAAGAGGCATCTTAACTTATTTGGCTTTTCTTTCCAGTATCTCAAGTCAAAGATATGTCCTTCTCTTGGGCTAATGTACTTGTCTGGCTTTTTAAGATGCTTTTATTCTAAGACTCCTCTATAGCTCCCCGAGATGGTATAGGCTCTTTTCCAGCCTTTTATGATCATATTTCACTTCCTTCTTCTCACTTTCCCCAGATCCTGGGTGCTTTGTTCCCTAGCTAGAAATCATTTGCTGCTTCCTTTAGATACTATTGCCTTTTGTGTGTGTGTAAAGTGTTAGCTGTGTGTAATGTGCTGTGTGTGTGTGTGTGTGTGTGTGTGTGTGTGATGGGAGAAGAAATAAGTCATTCTGGCTTCTCCTAATTACCCAGGCACAGTTGGATGAGTGGCCATTAGCAAAATCACTCAAGTCTGACAGGTATTTAACGCTACTAGGCTAAGTGCGGAGAAGGGCAATGGCACCCCACTCCAGTACTCTTGCCTGGAAGATCCCATGGATGGAGGAGCCTGGTAGGCTGCAGTCCATGGGGTCGCGAAGAGTCGGACACGACTGAGCAACTTCACTTTCCCTTTTCACTTTCATGCATTGGAGAAGGAAATGGCAACCCACTCCAATGTTCTTGCCTGGAGAATCCCAGGGACGGGGAAGCCTGGTGGGCTGCCATCTATGGGGTCGCACAGAGTCGGACATGACTGAAGCGACTTAGCAGCAGCAGCAGCAGGCTAAGTGTAAAACCCACTCTCCCTGTCTTTAATGGCCCCTCTACCAGGCACCCTGAGATGCTTGGCTGAGAATGTCCTGTTGAATATTCACAAGCGCTCATAGGTTTGTGCTTATCTCAAATTTGTGGATGAGGAAACAGAATGAAAGAGGTTAGTAACTCACTCTAAGGCCTCAAGGATGGTAACTCCTAGCTGCAATTCAAATCCATTTTCCTGACTCCAACCCTCTGACTCTTTCTCAAAAGCCAGTGGTTCTTCACCCTGGCTGCACATTTTAAATCAACCCATACGTCCAGTGGACTGATGGCTGGACCCCATTCCCAGAGATTCTGATTTAATTGCTTTTGACACCCATTGCAATTGTACTGCTGTCTTCTTGGCCTGTTTATCAGGTCATAAGACAAAAGGATCAAACACAGTCTAATTTGACCTCCCCCTCCTGTTGCCCCCACTGGTGGAACTTGGGCCCTTAAACTTTTTAATGATTTTTAGAAATATTTTGTATTTTGTGCCTTGAAATTTTGCACATTAAAAAGTGTTTCTTTATTTCTTTATTTTTGGCTGTGCTAAGATCTTTGTCACTGCACAGGCTTCCTCTGGTTGTGATAAACGGGGGCTACTTTCTAGTTGCGGTGCCTGGGATTCTCACTGTGGTGGTTTCTCTTCTTGTGGAACACAGACTCTAGGGTTCATGGGCTCAGTAGTTGTGGCACACAGGCTGACTTGCCACTTGGCACGTGGAATCTTCCTGGGCCAGGGATCGAACCTATGTCTCCTGCATTGGCGAGTGGATTCTTTACCACTGAAGCACCAGGGAAGCCCGTTTTCTATGATTTGTAGTCAAGGATGATTTGTCTCGTTGCTGGGATCAGTCCTAGCTATAAGGCCTTCTGTGGAACTGTGGAAATATGGACACAAATGCTCAGAATTGCTGAGGTGGAAGCAGCAGCGTGTCCTGCTCTCCTGCTGTGTGAAGGGTTCTTAAAAAGGTATTTTGGTGATTCCTCCCCGACTTCTTAAGCTCACTTTACACTGCTTTCTTTTTGAATCTTCCACAGCAAGTTACCCCATTTTCAGAGACTTGTTTCTTCTCTGTTGAACTTCACTCTCTCACTCCATCTTTCTCCAGGCCGGAATGGGAGCAGGCTGAGGCTGTACAATTCACTTTTTGTACCCAACTGAACTGTCTTCTTTTTCTTTCCATTTTAGTCTAAGGATTTCTCTGGTTATATTCACGTCTCCCTTTTCTCTGGACTTCAGGGCACCTTAGGAAGTCTTCCCTGCCAAGAAAATTGTCATGTGCCATTAATGATCTACAGTTTGAAGCTGATCTTTCTTTCAATACCATTGGCCTACTTATTTGGACTGTGATCTTTGGCCAGTTTCATTTTGGAGAATTTCAGGGCTTTTTAGATTGCTAAATGAGGCGTAACACAATCTCGCACTCATGATTTCCATGAAAATTCATTCTCTAAGCAAAATTGGCATGTTTATTTGTTTAATATGTCTCCTCCACTCAACTGTAAGTTCTTCTAGGCACCAAGCCTGTTTTGATCACCACTGTGTAGCTGGTGCCTAGAATCGTGGTGGGTTTAGCAGGTGTTCAGTAAATGTTGCTGGAATGTTGACTATTGAGTGGGCTTGCTGGGTTCTGAGTGCCTGCTGTACCACTTACAAGCTGTGTGTTTGTGACCTTGAGCAAGTTAACTTCTCTGAACCTTCATTTTTACATTTGTAAAATAATAATATTCTTGCCTGGAGAAGTCCCATGGACAGAGAAGCCTGGCAGGCTATAGTCCAAGAGGTCACAGAGAGTCAGACATGACTGAGGGACTAAGCACAGAATAGTACTAGTAGTAATTGTAATAGTAGCAATAAGCCCCATATGGTGGTTGTAAAGACTGGAAGATATATGTATATACAGAAATCATTTCAGTGCCTGGTACATAGAATTTCCTTGTATCTGCTAATGAGGATGTTGGGGTTGTTGATAAATATTGATTTTCACAATAATATTGCTGGGAAGTAAAAATATAGTCCAAAATTTAAGAGCTATTCTTCAAAAAAGAATAGCTGTTTAGCTCCAATGAGATAAATGAAACAGAAGTTTGTCCTCTTTCCTTTTCATATATATTTTTTCATCCTGTAATGAGTTTTTGCTTAAGAAGAAAACAAACAAGTTGAGAACAAGTTGAGTCAATTCATTCACATGCCAATAACCAAGAACATACTCTGGTAATTTAAGGGAATTTGAGTATCTTCTTGGGGCTTCCCAGATGACTCAGTAGTAAAGAATCCACCTGTCAATGCAGGAGATGCAGGTTTGATTCCTGGTTGGGAAGATCCCCTGGAGAAGGAAATGGCAACCCATTCCAGTATTCTTGCCAGGAGAATCGCATGGACAGAGAAGCCTGGTGGGATACTGTCCATGGAATCACAAAACAGTTGGGTACAACAGTGACCGAACAACAACAACAAGTATCTTCTCTTGGCCATAGGAGGCTGCTGATGGGATGCAGAAACACTTTCAAAAATATTTAATGATTTATTTGATTTTGCTGGGTCTTCATTGCAGCATGTGAAATCTAATTCCCTGACCAAGGACTGAACTCCAGCACCCTGCACTGAGAGTGTGAATCCTAGCCATTGGACCATCAGGGAAGTACCAGGATTCAGGAAGATTTTTATTTATTTATTTATTTATTATTTTTTTCAATATTACAGAGCTTTATTCATAATAGAAAAAAAACCACAATGAACTAAATGCTTATAAACAGAAGAAAGGATAAAATGTGATATACGTACAGAGGGGAATACTATACAGCAAAGAAAATAAACAAACTACAACTGCATGCATCAACTTTCATGAATCTTACAAAAATAATGTTGAGCGAAAAACACCAGACATAAAGGACCACACATTGTTCAGCTATATAGCTGTATAAACAGGCACCAACCAATGTTGTCAGAAGTTGGGGTAGTAGTTATATTTAGGGAGGCACGGGTTGGTTTTAACCTGGAAGAGGCATAAAAGGTGATGTCTAGGGGTTGGCAATGCTGTGATTCTTATTCTGTGTTGTGGTTACTGAAGTATAGTAACCTTATGAGAATTAATCAATGTAATAAACACGGTTGGTGTCCCACACTGCTGCTGCTGCTGCTAAGTCACTTTAGTTGTGTCCGACTCTGCGACCCCATGGACAGCAGCCCACCAGGCTCCTCCGTCCATGGGATTTTCCAGGCAAGAACACTGGAGTGGGTTGCCATTTCCTTCTCCAACGGAAGATTTTTAAAAGAAGGTGGAAAGGAGCACCCATGCTATGGAACCCGAGGCCCCAGGGATCAGCAGCAGCTCATTCAAGTAGCAGTTGTAAGGTCCATTTATTTGACTTTCTTCTGTTGGTACAAATAGAAACACCCCGTAGGGTTTATTAAGAGCAGATGTATTAAATATCAACACTCAAAACTGGTTTAACGGGGAAATAAATGAGCAGTAAAAACAAACTAAAAAGAGAGATTAAACAGGAGTCATGAGAGAGTAATGTGACAACTTTCAAGAATGCTAGCCAGGAAATAAGTACCCGAATCAAGGTCATAGCCAGGTATGGTCAGTCACAATGTACTCGCTAAGTCACGTTGACTCTTTTCGACCCTATGGACTATTGTCTGCGAGGTTCCTCTGTTCATGGGATTTCCCAGACAAGAACACTGGAGTAGGTTGCCATTTCCTTCTCCAGGGAATCTTCCCGACCCTGGGATCAAACCCAGGTCTCTGGCATTGCAGGCAGATTCTTTACCATCTGAGCCAAATATTAGTTGCTAGTCACAATGGGAAGAGAGAAAATAACACTCACTTCTTTACCATTTGTGCAAGGAACACAACCAGCTTCCTGCCTGGATTGGTTCTTTGATGCCTTCTTGCCGATCCTGGAGAAGGAAATGGCAACCCACTCCAGTATTCTTACCTGGAAAATCCCATGGACAGAGGAGACTGGTAGGCTACAGTCCATGGGGTCACAAAGAGTAGGACACGACTGAGTGACTTCACTTTCACTTTGCCAATCCTGGGATTTCTAAGGGTAGAGCGCACGGGTTTGTACTTCAGGGCAAGATACAAATGGCAAGACCATGCCACTCTGTACTGTGGAGTGCTCAGGGCCCTGCTATCCAGTGAACACCCTGTGTACATTACAAAAGAAACTTTGGAGGTGGATGAATTACAAAAATGTGCCTCTTCCTCTGGGCTGGCACAAGGTTTGGGAAGAGGACTGTTTGCTGGATTTAAGCCCCCAGGTCTCCCTCAGCTGGGTCCCTTTGTAGAGGGACCCTACAGCTTGTAATAGGCTTACATTACCACACTCTTTACCACACCCAGCGGTAAAGAATCTGTCTGCCATGCTGGAGATGCAGGAGATGAGGATTCCATCCTGGGACTGGGAAGATCTCCTGGAGTAGGAGATGGCAACTCACTCCAATATTCTTGGCTGGAAAAATCCATGGACAGAGGAGCCTGGTGGGCTACAGTCCATGGGCTCGCAGGGAGTCAGACAGGACTGAGCAACTGGGCATGACGCACTCTGTAACTGTTCATTGTGGCTTTGAAAAGTTCTTTACTTTTCTCTAAGTGTGCCCCCCTTTCACCAGTGAGGAAGCTAGGAGACTAAAATCTTCATTCGTTTGTTTCTGGTTATGTTCGGTCTTCATGGCTGCCTGCAAGCTTTCCCTGGATTCGGTGACTGGGGGCTACTCTCTAGTGCTTGTGCTCCTCCCTGCAGTGGTTTCTTTTGTTTCGGAGCATGGGCCCTGGCATACAGGCTCAGTAGCTGAGATCCATGGATTCTGTTGCCCTGCTGGAAGTGGAATCTTCCTGGACCAGGGATCAAACCTGGGTCCCCTGCACTGGCAGGCAGATTCTAACCACTGGGCCACAAGGGAAATCTGAGAACAAAACATACATTGACCAACTCAATAGTCATAGACTTTTTTGGGGGAGGTACACCATTCCCAAAATGGGCCTTCATCAGCCTCATTGTATAGAGCACTTACTATGTGGAGATTACTCTGCCAGGTTCCAGGGTATGGGCTACATAAATGGTTGCACATTTTGAATACAAGTTTGAAGGTAGGCAGTGCAAGCTCTGTTCTGCCCAAGTGCTGTGGACTGTGAGAGCAGGAGGAGCTCCCAAGAGAGAGTGGACAATCACCCTTTTCTGGTACAGCTACAGAAGATTATACCATATAAGACTTGAGTTGAGTGAAGACTGGGTAGGGCTGGGGAAACCAGAGAAGACCAGGCAGGATTGCAAGCAGAGAATATAATGTGAGCAGTGGTGTGTGGAGAGGCTGCACCTCAGTGACCCCAGTCACTCCATAGCATCACCCCTGCACGGCACCCAAAGACAATGAGCCCTTCTGAAGCACAGTCTTCATTCCAGAGCAGAAGGCTTTCTTCCGCAGAACTTCCCCATCCTACGTCTCATGTGTGTCCCATCCAGTGGGCACTAGTTAGCCACATAAGAGAATCTGGGGTTAGATATTACTATATGAAAATGCAGTGAAAGTCAAAGTCTCTCAGTCTTGTCTGACTCTTTGCGACGTCATGGACTATACAGTCCATGGAATTCTCCAGGCCAGAATACTGGAGTGGGTAGCCTTTCCCTTTTCCAGAGGATCTTCCCCAACCCAGAGACTGAACCCAGGTCTCCCACATTGCAGGTGGATTCTTTACCAGCTGAGCCACAAGGGAAGCCCATTACTATATGAACCCACCCTCATAACTGAGGTACACTGAAATGAAGAATTTCTGGACATATTGCTATAAAATATTTCTAAACTTTTGGAATTGCAAGTAGGACAGTACTCATAGTATCTATTACTCTGCAGTAAATTCGCCTCAAACTTTGCACTTTAAGCAACAAAATTGTATCTCACATAGTTCCTCAGGGTCAGGAATTCAGGAGCTGCTTTGGCTGGGTGGGTTTGGATGGAGACTTCTTGTTATTGTTCAGCCACTAAGTTGTGTCCAACTCTTTCCAACCCCATGGACTATAGCATGCCAGGCTCCTCTGTCCTCCAATATCTCCTTGAGTTTGCTCAAATTCATGTCCATTGAGTCAGTGATGCCATCTAACCATCTCATCCTCTGCCACCCTCTTCTCCTTTTGACTTCAGCCTTTCCCAGCATCACAGTCTTTTCCAATGAGTTGGCTCTTCACTTCAGGGAGCCGAAGTATTGGAGCTTCCATTTCAGCATCAGTCCTTCCAATGAATATTCAGGACTGATACCCTTTAGGATTGACTTGCTTGATTTCCTTACGGTCCAAGGGACTCTCAAGAGTCTTCTCTATCATGACAATTCGAAAGCATCAATTCTTTGGCATTCAGCTTTCTTTCTAGTCCAACTCTCACATCCATACATGACTACTGAAAAAACCATAGCTTTGACTAGACAGACCTTTGTTGGCAAAGTGATGTCTCTATTTTTTAATATGCGGTCTGGTTGGTCATAGCTTTCCTTCCAAGGAGCAAGCGTCTTTTAATTTCGTGGCTGCAGTCACCACCTGCAGTGATTTTAGAGCCCAAGAGAATAAAATCTGTCACTGTTTCCATTGTTTCCCCATCTATTTGCCATGAACTGATGGGATGAATTTGTAATCAAGATATTGGCCAGATACTGTCATCTGAAGCCTTGGCTGGGGCTGAAGAGTCTGATNGGCTGCAGTCACCACCTGCAGTGATTTTAGAGCCCAAGAGAATAAAATCTGTCACTGTTTCCATTGTTTCTCCATCTATTTGCCATGAACTGATGGGATGAATTTGTAATCAAGATATTGGCCAGATACTGTCATCTGAAGCCTTGACTGGGGCTGAAGAGTCTGATTCTAAGCTCACTCACGTGGCTGTTGGCAAGAGGCCTGCTTTGAGGATCTCTCCACGTGTCCTCAAACAAGGCAGCTGATTTCCCTTGTAATAAGTGAAGGAAGAAAGAAGGCGTGAATAGGAAGCGTGGTGCTTTTTATGACTGAGTTTCTGAAAGCATCACCTATGCAGACCATCCTTGACACAACATGGAAGGGAATTATACCAGCAGGCGGCATCACTAGGGACCATCTGAAATGCTGGTACCACTGAAATAATATTTTGGGGAGATTAGAGCTTTCAAACGGGGTTCCCTGGTAGCTCAGCTGGTAAAGAATCCACCTGCAGTACAGGAGATGCCGGTTCAATTCCTGGGTTGGGAAGACCTTCTGGAGAAGGGATAGGCTACCTGCTCCAGAATTCTTGCCTGGAGAATTCCCATGGATAAAGGAGCTTGGCGGGCTACAGTCCATAGAGTTGCAAAGAGCCAGACATAATTAAGCAACTAAGCACAGCACAACACAGAGTTTTCAAGATATGTACCAGAGGTCATAGGGGGCCCTGGATATCTAAAAAATTTTCTTATTTAAAATACCTATAATTTCTGAATAAATATTTTAAAAATATTTCAAGTCATCGTATGCTGATTGGAAAGTAAGAGGCAAAATGAGCAAATAAATGNTTTTTTTTTTTTTTTTGGCGAACTGATCGTTTGTGGCAACTCTCCATCAAGCCAGTTTACTGGCGGTGTTTCTCCAACAGCATTTGCTCACGTCGTGTCTGTGTCACGTTTTGGTGACTCTCTCAACATTTCAGGCTTTTTCATTATTATTATATTTGTAATGGCAATCTGTGATCAGTCATCTCTGATGTTACATTTGCAAAAAGATTGCAACTTGAATGCTCACATGATGAGTAGTATTTTTTTTAGCAATAACATTTTTAAGTTACTTAATTACTTTTTTAAAACATAATAGTGTAAAAGTAACTTTTTTATATGCTCTGGGAGACCAAAAACATACATGTAACTCATTCTGTGATGGTGGTTTGGAACCGAATACACTATCTTTCTAGAATCTTCCTGTGCTATGCCATGCTTAGTTGCTCAGTCATGTTTGACTCTTTGTGACCCCATGGACTGTATTCCACCAGACTCCTCTGTCCATGGGGATTCTCCAGGCAAGAATACTGGAGTGGGTTGCCATGAACTCCTCCAGGGGCTCTTCCCAACCCAGGGATCGAACCCAGGTCTCCCATATCGCAGGTGGATTCTTTACCATCTGAGCCACCAGGGAAGCCCAGAATCTTCCTAGGTTTGTGTTTTAAAAAAATATATTTTAAGTTTGAAGTATAGCTGATTTCAATGTTGTATTAGTTTCAGGTGTACAGCAAAGTGATTAAGCTATATATATATATATATATATATATATATACTCTTTTTCATATTATTTTCAATTGTAGCTTATTACAAGATATTGAATATAGTTTCCTGTGTTGTTGATTAGCTGCTAAGTTGTGTCTGAGTCTTTTGCAACCCCATGGACTGTAGCCTGCCAGGCTCTTCTGTCCATGGGATTTCCCAGGCAAGAATCCTGGAGTGGGTTGCCATTCCCTTCTCCAATAATTCCCTGCACTAAGCAGAAGGTCCTTGTTGTTTATCCATTTTATATACAGTGGGGCTTCCCTGGTGCCTCAGTGGTAAAGAATTTGCCTGCAGTGCAGGAGACCCGGCTTTGATTCCTGGGTCGGGAAGATCCTCTGGAGAAGGGAATGGCAACGCAGTCCAGTACTCTTGCCTAGAGAATCCCATGGACAGAGGAGCCTGGCGGGCTGCAGTCCATGGGGTTACACAGAGTCAGACACGATTGAAGTGACCAAGCAGCAGCAGCAGTATGTAACTGTTAATCCCAAATCCCCAACTTATTCCTGCCCTCCAAGTTTGTGTTTGTAATAAGACTGACATAGAAAGGACTCTTTTCTCATAGGAATTTGTTCTGTCTCATTGATCACTGTGTATTAGTGCTTTGGAAACTGGAGAGCAGAAAAGGTATCTGAGAATCTTTGNAACTGTTAATCCCAATTCCCCAACTTATTCCTGCCCTCCAAGTTTGTGTTTGTAATAAGACTGACATAGAAAGGACTCTTTTCTCATAGGAATTTGTTCTGTCTCATTGATCACTGTGTATTAGTGCTTTGGAAACTGGAGAGCAGAAAAGGTATCTGAGAATCTTTGTGAAACATAATGTTAAAATGGTCCTTCCCTAAGAATAGCAACCAAAAGAAATTTGCCAAGTTTTCCACATTGCAAAATGAGATTTTAGACTATCTAATTTACTGTTTCCCTCTGAAAAACTCAACAGGGACCAATAACTGTAAATCAAATGGATAAACCATTTTTTTATCATTGTAAAAGAAATAAGTGATTATAATGAAAACACAGAAGAGTAGAAGGAAAAAAAAAACACCTTTAATTCCTTGTACCAGAGAAAACTGCCATTAATGATTAAAAGCCTACGTATAGTAATAATGGTATCTTGACCAGTGGAACAACATTGACTCTCGGTTAATTTTATTTTATTATGATCTTATCATAGTACATTATCAAGTATTTTAACTTTCAATATAGCCAGCATTTTTGCATGTTATCATAAACTTCTTGATATAAACAAAAAATTTGATTTCCCTCAAGTGGGTTTTNTAATAATGGTATCTTGACCAGTGGAACAACATTGACTCTCGGTTAATTTTATTTTATTATGATCTTATCATAGTACATTATCAAGTATTTTAACTTTCAATATAGCCAGCATTTTTGCATGTTATCATAAACTTCTTGATATAAACAAAAAATTTGATTTCCCTCAAGTGGGTTTTCCATCAGCTAACAGCTCTAAGACCTTGGACAAATCCATTCACCCCCTGTGAGCTAAGTTTTCCTAACTGTAAAGTGAGCTGGTTAATTTAGACAGGTTCTAAGGTCACTTTCAGTTCTGAAATTCAATGATTCTAAGGCATGCATGGTCCAGTGTGTGACCCCTCTCCAACCCTTGTTATCTGATTCTTGTTTCCCACTCTTCTTACTCATCCACCTTTCTTTCCGTTCTGTTTTTGACCCATGCCAGTACGAGCTATAGTTCCTGACTGAGCAAGCTGTCTTCTGGCCTTGTTTATTTACCTACATTGGGTCTTAGTTGCACCATGTGGGATCTAGTTCCCTCACCAGGGATGGAATCTGGGCCCCTGCATTAGGAGTATGAGTCTTAGCCACTGGACCACCAGGGAAGTCTCTTGGCACTGTTGTAAGACCTCCATATCCCACTCCAAACCCTTTCCCAGAAGCCTATAAACAATATATCCAGGCTGCTTGAGACACAATCTTCTCATAGGCCCTGTAAGTTGACTTGTTTTGATGACTTCTGCCTGGTGGAGATTAAAAATGAAAGATGGTGCTTGGTGGCTCACATAATCAGTATGGAGGTCATTTCATCTAAATCTCTGCTATCCTTTCCAAGTCCCTCCTGGCTTGGAGGGAATTCTAGTTGGTGAACTCCAGGGCCCATCACACATGCTTTTAATCCCAAAATAGTAATGCCTAACATATATTTGACCCTGACAAAGAAGGAAAGTTTCCAGCAATTTTCTTAAATAAGATCAGAGTAAGCTCTCCTAAGTATTGGCAGATTTCAAGATGGCAGTGTAATTGAAGGGGAAGAGGTAGAAATGACTAACACAGCTGGACAATTTATAAAGTCAGAACTCCAGGGAAAATGAAGTTCACTAAATGAGGTACAGGCATGGCTCCAAGAAGTGAAGTCCAGATCTTCACAAGATGTCGTAGTGACCATGAGCAGGTAACAATCGATCAGAACTATCCTTCCAAAGCAATGGAAAAGGAGATGTGACTTATTTGAATAATGGATGAATTTGGTAGACCCAGAACTCGTCAAAATTTGATCTTCTACTATGGGGGACTTCCACTGGAAAATCTGGAAAAGTAGGATAGGAAAACAGTTATTTTGGCCCCAAATAAAAATGAAATGGAAGTGGGTGTACAAGTATATTTGCCAAAGGAACCAAGAACACTTGAATTATGTTCCAGACCATAGTCATATTTTTCTATAAGAGTGCTGAAGGAAATACAACAATAAGGAACATTTATGTAACACTTCCTCTTGTTCTAGGTACTGTTCTAAGCTCTTCAGACTTAAGTTTATTCAGTCCTCATAACTGATGCCTCATAAACTTGTTTATTCAGTCCTCATAACTGTAAAGAGAAGATTAGCATTTTGCATGGGTCGTCCACTTGGAAACTGAAGTTAACCTAAACAATTTCAAGATACGAGGCAGAGAGGAAAATGGTGGTCCAGGGATAAAAAAAAAAATCCATGATTATGGAAAAGTCAGAATATACTTGCATTTTCAAGGTGTCAAACCAATTTAGAGATCTCTCAATACAGGTTATTAGAGGATTGCCATTTTTTTCAGCCAGATTTATTCTCTAATAAAAGTGTATAATCAGGTTTTTTTTTTTTTTTTAACCTTAGTAGGACTCTCTTTCACTTATTCTCTAATTGATCCATTCACATGGTTTGTCAGTTTCCAGTTACCTAATGATGACAACCAGTTATTGCTCGGTCACTCATTCAGTAACTATTTCTGACAATACTTTTCTAAAAGTTATATCTATAGAACATAAAATTTATAGTAGCAAGGCACTTAATATGTCATCAGTAGACATTCATGTTATTACTAAGTACAAATGGAATTAGAAAGTACTTAGAAATGATTATCGTGGACCACTGTTACCAAGAATTTTACAAGCTTCCCCACCCCAGCTGTGAAACTATTTGTCTCGAAGTGGCAGAAATTGTGAAATAAAAGAAAAGGAGTCACACAGAGTTTAGTTTGACATTAGGGAGACTGGATATAAAAAGAAAAAGTTCCCTGAGAATATGCTGAAAACTATCTTCTTTCCTATTTATTTTTCTCATGAGTTGCCCACCTTGGGCACAGTAGGTGCTCCAGGGGAATGATCATTCATTGATGTGGATGGAAGAGTCTCTGAAAAAAGTCTTAGTGGATGTCAGGCTGAGTTCTTTTGAGTATCATAATCATTTCTACCCTTTTGAAATATTGTCCTACTACCCTGGTGATGGACAGGGAGGCCCGGTGTGCTGCGATTTATGGGGTCGCAAAGAGTCAGACAGGACTGAGCAACTGAACTGAACTGAACTGACCCTGCCTCTTAGTGAGCCTAAGATACAACAGGAAAATGCTCCTATATTCCTTCAAAATGGACCTTAGGCTTGTGACAAAAGAACCAAAGTGTCTATCCTTCCTTTCCCGCTTTGAAGACTTCAATCTCAGGGTCAAGAGCCTGAGATCGTTGCTTTGTTCAAACCGCCCTGCCCCCACCCCCAACTCTGACCTCATTTGCAGCCCCCTGGTGCTCTCCTCGGCAACTTTCCCATGTGAAGTTATTTATCTTCCTTAACTGTCTACTTATTTTATTCTGGGAGAATGTTCCCCCAAGCTCTGCTGATAATTTATTCCAGTGCTGAATTACTACTGTAATCGCAAATTTAAAATAGCTAAGATTTCTCATGCAGCTGCAATTACCCCGTACTCTGCTCAAAATTCCTTCATGTCTTCCCATTGCTCTGAGCTAAAGTCCTCAATAGGATCTTGGAAGCTTAGTATGACCCAGCTTCTGTATGCCTCTCCAACCTAAATTTGGGCCCTTGCACGTTATCCCTGCTCCACCTTGTCACTCTCAAGACTCCAGGCTATTTTGCTTTAAGTAATTCTTGTTCTTATTTGGTCTCATCTTGGTAAATTACCAAGGAGCACAATTACTAGATTGTATAGTAGGAGTATGTTTACTTTTGTAGGAAACCATCAAACTATCATACAAAGTAGCTGTATCATTTTGCACTCCCACCAACCATGAATGAGAGTTCCCGTTGCTCTGTGTTCTCCAAAGCAGCATTTGCTGTTGTCAGTGGTTTGAATTCACATCATTCTAATAATTGTACCATTGTGTCTCATTGGATTATGCTTTTGGTGTTGTATCTAAAAAGTCATCACCATACCCAAGGTCATTTAGGTGTTCTCCTGTGTTATCTTCTAGGTGTATCCTTCATTTTCTGATAAGGAAATTGAGGGACAGAGAAAGAGAGTGACTTTACCCATCACTTAGTAGCTGAGGAAGAGAAGGTAAAAATCTTTGTCTCCTGAATCTTCATATAGTGCATTTCCTACAGCTTACCTTGCTGACTCAGCAAGCTTTCTTCAATTTAATCTGCACATTTTTTTTTTTTTTTAACTCAACAGTACTTTTCTGGGCACATGGCTTTCTAGTGCCACTGTTCAAAGTTGGTCCTCTAGAGCTTTTTGGACCTCATTAGTTACCCCATTTCCTTATACAATGAAGAAAGTGGCTGGTGTGAATGGTGCAATGTGGCATCTAGGTCCCTTGTTAACACTAAAGGACCCTCTTCCTCAGGCTTTAGGGAGCAATGTCCACAGAGCCCTCAGGTTTTTAAGAAGGGTTACCTTGCTCAAATTGAAGACCTTCTTCCTGAATCAGCCTGTATCCAATGTCTAGTTGATGTGGATACAATGCCTGACCCCTCACCCCAACTCTGCACAGACTTCCAGGTCATCTCAGATTCTGAGCTGCCCAGTGGGTCAACTGATGCTTTGTCAAAACTGCCTTCTAGCCCAGTTTCTCCCTCTGCACAGTCTTGCTTCTGAACTCTTCTTCCACAAGGGTCATGTTCAGGAACAATCTGGAATAGATTTCCTGCATTCTACTCTCTGTCTCCCATCTGCTTCCTGGGAACTCAGCCCATGACAGTTGGTGCCCAGAGTGGTTTGAGAAGCAAAATCTAAGGTGAGTCTTTGGATCTGGGTCACTTGCCACTCAGTTGGCAATGGGGACTTGCCCTGACCACCAGACAGTGTCTGGCACAAAACAGCAGTGCACTTATCAATATTTAGACCAGAGGCGAGCTGGCAGGTATTCTCGTGGGAGAGAATATTCTCACAGGTGCCATATGTGGAAATATGGGAAATTTTTGTGACTCTGGAGATAGTGAAATTGGGTAGTTCTTGGTAAGCACAATGTCCACTCAATGTCCACTGTATGGACTCAGTCCGGAGTCTTTCTTCCAGTGTTTAGTGTATAATTGGAGAAGATATATTTGGTAATAGGTTGACATTGCTCGACATTGGTTCTTGGCCTAGTGTAATGGGGAAGACTGGATGGAAGGAAGCCTCTGAAATGTCACCTTGTTCCCCTCAGTTCAGTTAAGCTCAGTCGATCAGTCGTGTCTGACTCTTTGCAACCCTATGGACTGCAGCTCCCCTAGCAGGGAGGAGAAAAAGAGATTAAGAGAAAAAGAATATTACGTCCTGGGGGAACAAAGGAAATGAGTGTTATTCTTGAAATTCTTTCCCTTTCTATCTCCTTTTAAAAAATTTATTTTTAATTTAAAAAAAAATTTTTTTTGACTGCTGTGAGGCAGTGATAGAATGACTGATCAGGAGACACCAAAGATCATGGAGTCAAAACTGTCCATCATGGTCAGAGTTTTGTTAGACCCACCGAGTCACAAAGCTGGATAGGTCCAGTAACCATCGATTGTAAGATACACAAGGAGGAGGCATGAGCAGGGCCAGGGCTATAGAAAAATAACAACTTTTCTAAGCAATCAAAATAGTCAAGATTTCTCGACAAGCAAGATTTCTCAGCAAGTAGCCCAGGTAGAAGAGATGAGGCTTACTGTTGCAACAGGACCTCTCCCTTAGCTCACACTGATGACCGTTCAAAGAATCCCTAACAACCATCCGATGAATGAGGGAGAAACCTGAGCATGATTCAAGGGTCAGTGGTTGTATATGCTCGTTCATGTCACAGTCCCAAAGGGATAATTAACNAGCAAGTAGCCCAGGTAGAAGAGATGAGGCTTACTGTTGCAACAGGACCTCTCCCTTAGCTCACACTGATGACCGTTCAAAGAATCCCTAACAACCATCCGATGAATGAGGGAGAAACCTGAGCATGATTCAAGGGTCAGTGGTTGTATATGCTCGTTCATGTCACAGTCCCAAAGGGATAATTAACCCTCATATAAGGATCAAATATGGCTTCTGTTATACAATGTGTATGTATGCTCAATTATGTCTAACTCTCTGTGACCCCATGGACTGTGAGTGAAGTCGCTCAGTCGTGTCTGACTCTTTGCAAACTCATGGACTGTAGCTTATCAGGCTCCTTCGTCCATAGGATTTTCCAGGCAAGAGTGCTGGAGTGGATTGCCATTTCCTTCTCCACGGGATCTTCCTGACCCAGGAGTTGAACCCAGGTCTCCCGCATTGCAGGCAGACGCTTCACCGTCTGAGCCACCAGGGAAGCCATGGACTGCAGCCCGCCAGAAATTTTCCAGGCAAGGATACTGGAGTCGGTTGCCATTTCCTACTCCAGGGGATCTTCCTGACCCAGAGATGGAGCCTGTGTCTCTTACATCTCCTGCGTTGGCAGGTGGATTCTTTACCACTGAGCCACCTGGGAAGCCCCTCTGTTATACAATGGAGAAACCTAAGTAATTCACCTAGGCACCTCTCAAATTTTCTTTGTTTGATGATGAAAGAGTGCAGGAGCCACAATCTGATAAAGGCAGGATGATTAGAGCTGAGATTCCTCAGGGGCGAGGACATGGGTGATGCCATGAAGTAAGCCGCCGTGACCCCAGACGTGCTGACCAGGAAGCAGAACAATGGCTGAAGAGAAAGGAGATCACGGCCCTCCGTTCTGACCCTGAAACCAGCTGTAGAGCCCAGGGCTAACATTCCTCTTCTAAGTTTCCCTCAAAAGAACCTTGCCATCCCTGACCACCCTCCCTGGAATTGTAGAGGAGATGCTTCCAGAACGGAAAGGCATGGATTTAAGTGGCATAAAGGAAAGACTGGTGTATGCAATGATGCCCTGCCTCGTTTCCCCGTCAGCACTGAAGGTCTGCTTCCTCTACCTGCTGGGAGTGCTGTGTGCGGATTCCCTCAGCTGTCAGCGCTCTGCAGTATTTACCTTGGCTAAAGAGAATTGCTTTGCTCAAAGCCACGTGGCTCCTTCCTGCAGCAGCCNGCAATGATGCCCTGCCTCGTTTCCCCGTCAGCACTGAAGGTCTGCTTCCTCTACCTGCTGGGAGTGCTGTGTGCGGATTCCCTCAGCTGTCAGCGCTCTGCAGTATTTACCTTGGCTAAAGAGAATTGCTTTGCTCAAAGCCACGTGGCTCCTTCCTGCAGCAGCCTACATCCAAAGACTGAAAGCAAGTGTCGTTCAAGAATGCTTTCTTCAATGCTTTCTTTGCTAATGGTTTCTTAGTGACTGCGGTGTCCTCAAAAGACAGGCAGTACTTTGCACGTGGTAGTTTATTAATACATGTCTGTTTATTTGGACTGGAAGCTAGTAAGTGATGAATGTCTGAAGTCTTTATGGTTAATGCCAAAGCAAAGTGCCAACTAGCCTGGCATGAAAGCCTCAAGGCTTGGAGTTGGCCTTGTGGAAGGGGTAGATTCAANGGCAGTACTTTGCACGTGGTAGTTTATTAATACATGTCTGTTTATTTGGACTGGAAGCTAGTAAGTGATGAATGTCTGAAGTCTTTATGGTTAATGCCAAAGCAAAGTGCCAACTAGCCTGGCATGAAAGCCTCAAGGCTTGGAGTTGGCCTTGTGGAAGGGGTAGATTCAAGTTAAGGGATTTAATGAACTCAATTCTACCTAACTACAGTCTTCAGATCAATTCTCCTTCTCTATGAAACCTTAAAGCACTTGCACTACATGCCAGAAAGTGTAATAATTTAACGCTTAATTGGCTCCCTCTTGCTTCAGTTGTGATCATCTTTTTCCATAAAAGTATATGAACTCTTTCAGCATAAGGACCATTAAAAAAATATTTATTTGGCTACATTGGGTCTTAGTTGCAGCGTGCAGGATCTTTCCTTCGGATGCACACACTCTAGTTGCGGCGCATGGGCCCATCAGTTGTGGTGTACAAATAATGCTCCGTGGCTTGAGGAATCTTCATTTCCTGACCAGGGGTCAAACCTTTGCTCCCTGCACTGCAACATGTTTCTTAACCACTGGACCACCAGGGAAGTCCTAGGACCAGTTTTTAAACTTCTCAATTTTCTATAGCATTTGGCATGGTACTAAGGACTTAGAAGAAGCACCTTTGCCCATCAGTTGACCTCAAACATCCATACATGACTACTGGAAAAACCACAGCTCTGACTAGACAGACCTTTGTTGGCAAAGTAATGTCTCTGCTTTTTAATATGTTGTCTAGGTTGGTCATAGCTTTTTCTTTCAAGGAGCAAGTGTTTTTTAATTTCATGGCTGCAGTCACCCTCTGCAGTGATTTTNCTGCAGTATTTACCTTGGCTAAAGAGAATTGCTTTGCTCAAAGCCACGTGGCTCCTTCCTGCAGCAGCCCACATCCAAAGACGGAAAGCAAGTGTCGTTCAAGAATGCTTTCTTCAATGCTTTCTTCGCTAATGGTTTCTTAGTGACTGCGGTGTCCTCAAAAGACAGGCAGTACTTTGCACGTGGTCGTTTATTAATACATGTCTATTTGGACTGGAAGCTAGTAAGTGATGAATGTCTGAAGTCTTCATGGTTAATGCCAAAGCAAAGTGCCAACTAGCCTGGCATGAAAGCCTCAAGGCTTGGAGTTGGCCTTGTGGAAGGGGTAGATTCAGGTTAAGGAATTTAATGAACTCAATTCTACCTAACTACAGTCTTCAGGTCAATTCTCCTTCTCTATGAAACCTTAAAGCACTTGCACTACATGCCAGAAAGTGTAATAATTTAATGCTTAAGTGGCTCCCTCTTGCTTCAGTTGTGATCATCTTTTTCCATAAAAGTATATGAACTCTTTCAGCATAAGGACCATTAAAAAAACATTTATTTGGCTACATTGGGTCTTAGTTGCAGCATGCAGGATCTTTCCTTCGGATGCACACACTCTAGTTGTGGCGCAAGGGCCCATCAGTTGTGGTGTACAAATAATGCTCCGTGGCTTGAGGAATCTTCATTTCCTGACCAGGGGTCAAACCTTTGCTCCCTGCATTGCAAGGTTTTTCTTAACCACTGGACCACCAGGGAAGTCCTAGGACCAGTTTTTAAACATCTCAATTTTCTATAGCATTTGGCATGGTACTAAGGACTTAGAAGAAGCATCTTTGCCCATCAGTTGACCTCAAACCCACCTAGCAGGTAGTTTATACTCCCAAATTTCTAAATACGGTGGCAGAGCAGTTTTCACTATAGTTTGCCAAGAATCTGTCATACTGAAAGACTAGGCGAGAAAGATGCCACAGATGAAGGGGGAAAAAACAACACAATAATCCCAAAGGTGGCATACTTCTCTGTTTCTTTCCAGCTCCCTCTGAATTTCATCACCAGGAATACAAAATTGCTTTTTTGCTTTTCTAGGTCTGCAGTGAATCAGCATTAATATTTTTGTTTGTTTAACAGAAACATCTTCCATATTCCTCAGTTCAGTCACTTAGTCATGTCTGACTCTTTGCGACCCCACGGACGGTAGCACACCAGACTTCCCTGTCCATCACCAATTCCCAGAGCTCACTCAAACTCATGTCCATCGAGTCACTGAAGCCATCCAACCGTCTCATCCTCTGTCATCCCCTTCTCCTGCCTTCAATCTTTCCCAGCATCAGGGTCTTTTCAAATGAGTCAGCTGTTTGCATCATGTGGACAAAGTATTGGAGTTTCAGCTTCAACATCAGTCCTTCCAAGGAATATTCAAGACTGATCTCCTTTAGGATGGGCTGGTTGAATCTCCTTTCAGTCCAAGGGATTCTCAAGAGTCTTCTCCAGCACCACAGTTCGAAAGCATCAATTCTTCGGCGCTCACCTTTCTTTATAGTCCAACTCTCACATCCATACATGACTACTGGAAAAACCATAGCTCTGACTAGACAGACCTTTGTTGGCAAAGTAATGTCTCTGCTTTTTAATATGTTGTCTAGGTTGGTCATAGCTTTTTCTTTCAAGGAGCAAGCGTCTTTTAATTTCATGGCTGCAGTCACCCTCTGCAGTGATTTTGGAGCCCAAGGAAATAAAGTCTCTCGCTATTTCCATTGTTTACTCATCTATTTGCCATTAAGTGATGGGACCGGATGTTATGATCTTAGTTTTCTGAATGTTGAGTTTTAGGCCAACTTTTCCACTCTCCTTTTTCACTTTCATCAAGAGGCTCTTTAGTTCTTCCTCGCTTTNTTTCCATTGTTTACTCATCTATTTGCCATTAAGTGATGGGACCGGATGCCATGATCTTAGTTTTCTGAATGTTGAGTTTTAGGCCAACTTTTCCACTCTCCTTTTTCACTTTCATCAAGAGGCTCTTTAGTTCTTCCTCGCTTTCTGCCACAAGGGTGGTGTCATGGACATATCTGAGGTTATTGATAATTCTCCCAGCAATCTTGATTCTAGCTTGTGCTTCATCCAGCCCAGCATTTCGCATGATGTTCCATATTCCTAGAATCACTCAATTGAAAAAAAAAGGAAAAAGCAAGGCTTCCTTCTCTATTTTCTTCACAGACCTTTGAAATGGATTCAGTGCATAATATTGGGTTATCGTGGTAGCTTTAAAAATCCCTGGTTTATGCAAAAAGGGATAACACTTGGAATTTTGGGGGCAGAACTCTGGAATTCCCTGTGTTTTCTAGCTGCAGGCTTTTCGTTTATAGTCCACTAAAAATCTGCCTCAAAGACAGGCCTGACGGTGTAAGGATTGCACTAGCTTCATTTTGCTCCACGTTTTAAGGCCATCCAAAACTGAATGCTATTTTCCTGTTGCATTTTACTAGCAATGTCACTGTGAGATATATCAAGATGAATGAGATACGTCTGTGCCTGAATCTCTAGGCTTGTCAGCTAAGGAAATAATTTTTGTGAGTGACTGCATGAAACAAGGAAGGTTGCTTCCTTAAGGAAGAAGCAACTAGTATCTACCTTTTTCAAAATGCCCCAAAATAAAAACAAACACTCTGGACTTTAAAAGACAAAATTCTCATTCACCTGCATTTTATTACATCGTGTGTGCTCCAAGAAGGCAAGTCTTGTTCAAAAGTTTCATTTTACTGTGGTATAAATTTGGGGGTCAAAAGTTTTAAGTTCAGTAAAGAAGATGTGGTATGTATATACAATGGAATACTACTCAGTCAGTCAATGGAATACTACTCAGTCATAAAAGAATGAACTGATGCCATTTGTAGCAACACGGATGGAACTAGAGATGTCATACTAAGTGAAGTCAGTCAGAAGAAGGAAAGGAAATACCATATGATGTCACTCACATGTCACATTTAAAATATGGCACAAATGAACCTATCTACAAAACAGAAATGGACTCCCAGACATAGAGGGCAGACTTGTGGTTGCCAAAGGAAGAAGGGAGAGGAGGAGGGACAGACTAGGAGTTTAAGGTTAGTAGATGTGAACTATCACATTTAGGATGGATAAACAGCAAGGTCCTGCTGAAGAGCACAGGGAACTATATTCAATATCCTAGGATAAACCATAATGGAAAAGAATATAAAAAAGAATGTATATATGTGTATAACAGTCACTTTGCTGTATAGCAGAAACTAACACAGCATTGTCAATCAACCGTACTTCAGTAAAGAATAACTCTTTTTTGTTTTGTAAATAAGTTCATTTGTACCCTTTTTAAAAAGATTCCACATATAAGCAATACCATATGGTATTTGTCTTTCTGTGTCTGACTTCACTCAGTATGACAATCTCTATGACAGTCCATCCGTCTTGCTGCAAACAGCATTGCCTGTGTGCTCAGTTGCTCAATTGTGTCTGACTTTTTGTGACCCCCTGGACTGCAGCCCGCCAGACTCCACTGTCCATGAAATTTTCCAGGCAAGAATACTGGAGTTGTCCTACTCCAGGGGATCTTGCCGACCCAGAGATTGAACCCATCTCTTGTGTCTCTTGCAAATGGCATTATTTGGTTCTTTTTACCATGCTCTTTCCAACAAGGTTTCAGCTGCTAATATTCCTAAGAACTGCAAAAGCCATTGATGGATTCCTGCTTTCTTGGGGTAACTGTGCCTAGTTAGAGCCCCTGTTGCCAGATTTCCTTTATGAAAGAAGGTGAGAGTTCTTCCCACCCCACTCCCCACCCCCTTTACAAATACAAAAGTACAGGAAGTCTCTCTTTTTCTCATCTGCTCTTTTTTCTCCAGGGGAGGGGAGAAAGCATATGCTGTTACTCACAGGCCCTTGAGGCAGGCCCCGTTGGGCTATTTTTAGAGCAGGGCAATAGCATCTGTGCAAACACCAGTTCTGTATGAAGTTGTGTGGCCTCACTGGGCTGCTGCTGACAGCAGGATTTTGGAAGCAATGGGAAGTTCTTTCTAGAAAGCCCCATTAAAACAGCTTCTCCTGTTTGAAGGAGAAGAGAGGCATGAAAAGTAGTAAGCGTAGGTTTAGAAGCCCTTCATCAAATAACCTTGAGAATGACTGGCCTCATGCACTGGTTCTCAAACTTTGGTGTATTTCAGACTCACCTGGATGAGTGACTAAGACTCAGGTAAACTCCTTGGGGCCACCCTCAGAGGATCTGATTCAGTAGGTCTGGAGTGGAGCCTGAGAAGCTATACTGTTTGTTTTTTAAAAATTTTGCTGAAGTATAATTGATTTACAATGTGTGAATTTCAGCTGTACAGCAAAGTGATTCAGTTATACATATACAGACATTCTTTTTCATATTCTTTTCCATGATGGTTTATCACAGGATATTCAATATACTTCACTGATATGGCTGGTCTGAGGACCTTGCCTGGGGAATCACTGGCCTGGAGCCTCATTCCCCCAACCTGCATTGGCTACACACTATCTTGGGAAGACTGTAGGGTCTGGAACCAGAGAGCTGTGAGCACAAAGTTGGTTCCTAAACCAATACAATATTGTAAAGTAAGTAGCCTCCAATAAAATTAAATAAATTTACATATTAAAAAAGCACCAAAGTTTGTTCCTGTTCCTTATTGCCTGAACGACCTTGAGCAAGTTCCTTAACCATGTTGAGAATGAATTCCTTCCTAGATGCAAATACGCCCACCTGTGAGGTCATTTCTGCAAGGTCATGGCGCTGAGGCACAGTGTCTGGCAAATGATAGGTATTTAAAGAACAATCACCCCTTCTCTCTCACTGGCCTTACTGATACCCTTGGAAAAGTCACTTGAAGTGTGAGGCCAGACTGACGGGTCTGAATCCTGACTGTGCACAAGAGCGTCTGGGGAAAGTTTACAATTATACAGGCTCCCGTCTCCTGTTCACGAACTGACTCACAAGTGGTGGGGATAACGCCCCCCTCATGGTCTCCCCTACTTCCTCTCCCACCCCCGACGAGGAGAGAATCTCAGAGCCCTGCATGGGAATCTGAAGGGGGTAGTCCTGCCCACCTCTCCAGTCTTCTTTATGTAGATAGATGGTTATAGTGTGTGTGTGTGTGTGTGTGTGTGTGTGTGTGTGTGTGTGTTTAGTTCTGCCCTGTGGCCTGTGGGAACTTAGCTCTTACCCATACCCTCTGTACTGCAATGCAGTCTTAACCACTGAACTGCCAGGGAAGTCCCTTCTCCAGTGTTCTTACTGCAAGATTTCCACCCACTTGACCTGGGGACTTCTCTTCTAGTCCCTCCTGAGGTTCCTGGCTCCTTCCTGAGAAGGGCCTTTGCTCAAATCCTCCCCTCTGCCTCTTATGCTTTTTTCTCACCTTGAGTCGGATAAATGCCCCCATCCTACACTTTCTTCAGAACTCAACTCAACTAACACTTGCTCAGGGAACATTTGACCATCTGTCTAGGCCTGAACATTCTCAGCTCTCACAGAACTGTGTATAGTCCCTTATACACTCATATCTGATAAAATTCTGATGAATATCAGTATCTCTATTGAACTACAAAGCTCCACAAGAGTAAGGCCCTTACAGTAGGAGGTAGATGTTTATCATGGGTGTAGTCATTGGGTGTGTTCAAACTGCCTTTTAAAATTTGGCCAGTTTTCTTCGCTGTGAGTCTTACNGATCCACACAGTCAAAGGCTTTGGCATAGTCAATAAAGCAGAAATAGATGTTTTTCTGAAACTGTCTTGTTTTATCGATGATCCAGCGAATGTTGGCAATTTGATCTCTGGTTCCTCTGCCTTTTCTAACAAGTTTAGCCTTCATTTAACCATTCTAAGTCAGGCACTATTCTAGGCACCAGTTGTAGAGGTAAAAAGATGGGCAGAGCTGTCCTCAAAGAGCACTTGAATGGAGGGAGACTCTAAAATAAGCCCTAAAGAATGGAGAGAGACCCCACATCCAGATGAGACGCGCATTGCTGGGGGGGCTGCCCCTCCTAGCCGTTCTAGCAGTTCACTCCCTCCTCCTGCAAGCGGCCTGCAGGTTGAGGCCTGACATCATTTACTTGGATAAAAACAGCTAATCTCTCATTAAAGTGTGTGATCCCCTTGTGGGGAATGTACTGTGTCAATATTGGTAACTTACACCTCAGTCTGAGTCATTTCCTGAGAGCAGATTATCTGACTTTATGCGGAGGAGGGGAGGAGGAGAACGGTCACTGAAGACCAGGTGGTACACCCGGTACACCCAGGTGGCGATGAAGGAGTCTGACTTTATAGCCTCTCCATCTTCACAAGAGGAAGAGGAAGAAGATGGGGCAGGGAGGGCCTGGTATGTTGTATGAACAAAAATGGGTAGGTGAGTGGGGTCCGACCTATGTCCTCTTTAGCTTTCCATGGATTGACTTGGTCCCCGACAGCTTCCCCTCAGATCTGAAAGCCAGTGTTGCCTTTTCTTCTCTTTTCTCCCCACTTTGTTCCCCTTCCATTGTTCAGAAGTGAATTCCTGTTTTGAGTGTACTTCGTCTCTTCCATAGGTTTGATCCACTGGATTCCCTGATCCCATTTTATCAGATGATATTTGTCCCCGTTTCTCCCATGCAAGGATTAATTTTTACATTGTGTTGTAATTACAAATGGAGGCACTCCACTTCTCTTCTAAAGATAGATGATCATTGTGGACAGAGTTTGTGTCATTGAATCTTTGTAAGCTTCAATGACACCTTTCAGCTGAAACAAAACTAAATACTCTCCTCATAGTGGCACAGGTTGGGGTATGTATCAGGGGTCAGATAAGTATTTGTTGGAAGAGTTGAGTGAAAGAACAGATAAATGCAAAATTTGCTATACACGGGTACCACTCAGCCATCTGCAATGCGATTTCATGAAACAGCAAGTTGCCATGGCAACGGGACCCTTTGCCATTGTATTCCATTCCCACTCTCCCCTCTGAGACACAATAGGTAGAAAAAGGCAACAAAGCCTCGATCTGA
The DNA here is from genome assembly GCA_006410615.1 of Neotragus moschatus. NCBI lineage: Eukaryota > Metazoa > Chordata > Mammalia > Artiodactyla > Bovidae > Neotragus > Neotragus moschatus. The sequence goes on from SJYA01002873.1 coordinate 852,041, forward strand.
AAATATTTGAGCCATGAGGCTGGTCCTTGGCTATATGCTGAAACAGAGGATCTAGCTACCAATCTGACTGGCGCAGTGGGGCCATACTGTGATAACTGGGTGATGATCTTACACAGATCAAAGGGATCTTTGATTTTTCTGAGGGAAAGGAAGAACCGGGGGGAAGAGAAATAGGCTGGGATGGAAAGAAATTTCAAATACTAGCTAGGTGTTTAAAAACTCAGTTGAATTTCATATAATTCAGTTGAATGCCTGCCAGTCTTTCCCCACTAGCCAGATCCAATGGTCTTGCCGGGCTCTTGAACTCCAGCAAACAGAGAGAGGCTTGAACTTCTGGCACCTATATTTATAGACCATTAGCGACATGAGAGCAATCACAATCATTCCTGGAGTGTTCGTAGTTCCCTCTCGTAACTTAAACAAACTCCACCTGGCAGTGTGGACATCTGGATCCCTCCTCAACCTAACTGCATCCCTGCCCTCTACTGTTTCCCTAGCAACTGGACAGCATGGAGAATGGGATGGGAGGCTGTAAAAGGAGCCACAGCAAACACGATGAACACTAGCAAAGGTGTGTGCCTGGCAGCCTTGGTACAGTAGAGGGTGCAGAGATTGACTTTCTGAGGGCTTTTTCTGTGTTTCTCATCTTCATCTCCTCCAATCCCCTTGGCTGTGTTAGTTCTCACATCTCCATGAGGCAGGCAGAGCCGAGCTTTGACAGCTTCCAATTTTCAGATAGATCAAAGGAGAACAAAGAATGAAGAGTAGCTTTTCTTAGATCATGAGGTTTGACCAAAACTATTCTTAGAAACTTCGCATCTTTATTCTGTTATTATTACTTGTTTCCAGTATTCAGATGACACCTGTGAGACCGCTGGTACCAGGCAACACTCCAGAGAAAGTGCTGTTTATTATGTCTTAATTGGTCCATCTTTTATTATTGTTATTACTATCATTGAAGTCATCTTCCCTGATGGCTCAATGGTAAAGAATCCACCTGCCAATGCAGGAGACTTGGGTTCAACCCCTGGGTCGAGAAGATCCCCTGGAGAAGGAAATGGCAATCTCTTCAGTATTCTTGCCTGGAAAATCCCATGGACAGAGAAGCCTGGTGGGCTACAGTCCGTGGGTCGCAAAAGAGTCAGACACGACTTAGTGACTAAACAACATTATTGAAATGTAGCTGATTTACAACGGTTTGTTAGTTTCAGTTTTAGAGCAAAGTGGTTCAATCATATATATATATATATGTATATGTATACATATACATATATTCTTTTTAGTATTCTTTTCCATTATAGGTTATTACAAGATATTGAATGGAGTTCTCTGTGCTATACAGTAGGACTTTGTTCTTTATCTGTTTTATAAAAAGGTCCAGTCTTAATTTATGACATGTTTGAAGCCTCTGGTCCTGCTTTCCACAATTTCCTTGTTCTATTCCCTGACCACACTTTATTTCTTGGTCAAAATCCTTTTGTTGTTGTGTTGTTTAGTTCCTCATCAAGCGTGACTCACTGAGAGAACACACCCCTGTGGAGTGTCATGCAATAATTTCCAACAAGTATGCAAAAGGAATTTTCTTGGTTCCACATTGACTGTTCATAAAGTGTGTTCCAGATACTGATCTAGGCCTTTGGGAAACTGAACAAACAGATGGAAACCTCTGCATACACTCTAGTTGGGGGGAGCAACGGTAACTACTAGATGCTATAAATTAGGAAAATTATGATAGAAGGTAACAAATGCTTTGAATCAAGTCAAGTGGAGATAAGAAGGATGTAGAATGGGCAATAGCATTTTAACATTAAGATAGGGTTTGCAGCAAGGGCCACACTGAGAAGGTGATGTTCAATCAAAGGGTTGGAGGAAGTGAGGAACAGAGCCATTTTGAGATCTGAGCAAGGACATTTGGAATAGGTGAAGCCAGGTGTGGGAAGGTCGGGGCCATGTCGCTGGTACGTTTGAAGGGGGTCAGGCTCAGGCTGGGATACAGAAGGCACTGGAAAAGGAGGAAGACGTGAGGACTCAGATGAAGAAATGGATCAGGACTTGTGGGGCGGGGGCGGGGGAAGCCCCTTAGCTTTGACTTTGGGGAGAATAGAAACGTTTAGAGAATTTAGGCCCCAAAGGGACATATATCTTCTGTTTCAACAAATCCTAAAGGGAACAGGAAGGCTATCTAGGAGGCTATGACAGTAAGCCAGGCCAGAGATGGTGTTGCTCAGACCAAGGTGCTGACCATGAAGGAGGTGCATGGTCAGAGTCTAGATTTTTTTTAATATATATATTTATTTGGCTATACGGAGTCTTGGTTGTGGCATATGGAATCTAGTTTCCTGACCAGGGATTAAACTCCAGCCCCTTACCCTGGGAGCAGTCTTAGCCGCTGGAACATCAGGGAAGTCCCTAGATGTTTTATGAAAATATTGCTAATAGGATTTCCTGATGGGTTAGAGTCAAAGAAAAAAATCTTGCTACATTATGCGTGTGTGTGCTTGCTTGGTTAGACTGAAGCATGGTGCATGGAATACACACTGAACTGTTAATGGTATGATAGCTACCTGGAGGGCAGAAAGGGATGAGAGGGAAGGAGGATCTTGGCTGTAGACATGTGCTTTTCAGTGTCGCTTGGCTGGTTGTAAATCACGCTGCTGCTGTTTTGAGCTTTCAAAGCAAAACGCAATAACTTATTTGTCCAAAGAGCACCACAATGCTCCTCTGACTTGCCCTCACCTGATTTTCCACATTGGTGGGGCTCACAGAGAGATTTGTCCCTGGCCCGGTTCCCAATCCTAAAAGTGGGGCTTTGGCTGTCGGCGTTGGTTTTTCTCACCATCTGCCAAGTGCTTTGGAACTGCAGGGAATGACATGTACCCTTCAGCTCCACATATATTAAACACAAATATAAAAAAAGAAAATATCATCTCTGAACCCTTTTGCTGTCTCTGACAGGGGAGCCATAGAAGAACCCCACAGGCCGTTTGGGTGGCTTTATGCTCCTGGATACAAGTTGCTTCTTCATATCTGGTGTCATTAACACAGAAAAGAAAATATACCCCAGCCTCTAAGCCAAGAGATGGGGCGGGGGGTGGGGTGTAGATGGGCTGCCAATATTACTTTTCCTTGAGATTTCTTTCTTCTTTCTCTCTCTTTTTAATAATTTATTTATTTGGTTGCGCTGGATCTGCGTTGCTTCGGGGGCTTTTCTCTAGTTACGGCAACCCGAGGCTACTCTTTAGTTGGCAGTATGCTGGCTTCTCATTGCGGCGGCTTCTCTTGTTGGGGAGCATGGTCTCTAGAACATTTGGGCTCCGGTAGTTGTGGTATGTGGGCTCAGTAGTTGCGGCTCCCCAGCTCCAGAGCACAGGCTCAGTAGTTGAGGTACACGGGTATAATCGTCCCTCGACAGGTGGGATCTTCCCGGACCAGGGATCAAACCCGTGTCTCCTGCACTGGCAGGCAGATTCTTTACCATGAGGGAGGTCCTGAGCTTTCTTTCTTTTTCTTTTCTCTCCCTTTCTTTTTAGCTATTGCAGGTTTTAGGAGGCAGAGATAACCGTCACAGGAGATAGCCGCGGCTGTGTCCCTGGCCGGCCCTCCACCCATATCCTTGCTCGGCTCCCAGAAATATTATCATGCTGAAAGGAAGGAATGCCTTCTCCTGTGCAAGGAGTTATGTAGCCTTTGTTTGTCCTGTTCCATGGTCAGGAGAAGGGGGGTGGGCACACTTCACATTCTTCCTGAAAACATTTCCAGTGTGCTTCAAAATTTTTGTCACCCTACACGGAGAATCCTGCAAATCCTCACCATAGAGCCTTGGAAAGGAGAACACAGACAAGCCTCCTGAAAGGACTTCCTCTCACCTGGGTCTTCCATCAGCCATTCTGGAGAGCAAAGGGCTTTGTCTTCTAAGCCAAGATCAGGGCTTTCTGCAGCTTTGTATCTGGTTTTCCTGTGTTCTGCTAACTTTGCTAAATGCAAACTTGAATGAAAGGCTCAATATCACTTCCCTACCACTCCAAGATTCTTCAAGGTGAGGGGGGGTCGGATTCAGACCTGGGGACAGTTCCGACCCTCCTGGTCAGGTGTTGCCAGATCTCCGTCAACCTGGCTGAGGTGTCCCAGGTACCGTTCTGTTGACATCCACTGTCTGGTCTCTGCCAAGGCGTTTGTCATTCGGGTCCTATGTGCACTCCCGATCCTTTCCTCAACTAGCAGGAGCTGAGTTTGTGATGAGTTAAAACACTTCCTTCTATGAGTGTAGATGACTTCTATTTATGCTGCTGCTAAGTCGCTTCAGTCATGTCTGACTCTGTGCGACCCCATAGACAGCAGCCCACCAGGTTCCTCATCCCTGGGATTCTCCAGGCAAGAACACTGGAGTGGGGTGCCATTTCCTTCTCCAGACTTCTACTTATACTCGGGTGCTTTTTTCAAAGACAGCCCCAGTCCTGGTCTGACGTCCTCAGAGCCGGCGTCTTCAGACTTGAGAGTACAGAGAACTGGTTGTCATGCACCCTTGGTTGTCCGTGAGACCCACAGCAAAGTGTTGGTTTTCCTTTTTTTAACACCTACAAATCTCTAAAAGCAACATTTCCCCAACTTCTCTTAAATGGGATGAGACATCTCTCAGTTTTCTTTGGATGTTACTTCTGTTTTTATTTGTTTTTCTTGTTAATTGTAAACATGAAGAGAAACCGCTGGTTCCTTCTCCCATCCATTCTGAGGGCAGCTTTCTCCTGTGCAAAACTAAAATGAAACTCTGGTCCTGAAGCGGAAGCTGGTTTGAGAGCTCAGAACCCTCTCATGCTGCCTCAGTTTATCCACCGAAAGACATTGAACTGCTTGGGCATAATTGAATTTGACTCCAATGTTTACTCATTAAACACTCTGTTTGTTAATGATTCAACTCCGAGAACACATCTGCCTCTGGTTCCCTCAGTTAAACGCTATTAACCTTAACTCTACAGTTAATGCTTTCAGTTCCCCAGGAAGTAAAATGAGAATTGTCCCTTATTCAGCGGGTATGTAGAAGGTAGATATGAATTGTGACCTGTGTCCTGACCCTCAGAACGAAGGGCCCGGTGAAGTGAAAGCACCACTGTGGTTATTATAATGAATAATAAGAGAAATTTGCATCACTGACACACAGATACACAAACTCTCCCCCGGCTCATCTTTTAACTTAGCTTGTGGCCCAATCTTCCTGAGTAGCAAATAAATGTAATACTACTTTGCAGCCTGTAGGATCCAGAATCCAGAACCCCAAATAAAGGAGTTATTACTGATACAGATAACTAGGGCCACAGAGAGAGAGAATTTCACCTGAGGAGAGATGTAATCATTTTTTTTCCCCT
>SJYA01002873.1:860188-936372 GCA_006410615.1 Neotragus moschatus
CTCTTACATCTCCTGTAGTGGCAGGCAGGTTTTTTTGTGTTGTTTTTGTTTTTGTTTTTAACCACTAGAGCTACCTGGGAAGTTCCTAGACCAGGGATCAAGCCCAGGCCCTTGGCACTGAAAGTAGAGTCCTAACCACTGTATGATCAGGGAATTCCCTGAGAAAGGTTCTCTTTTCAGAGATCTGAAGGCAAATTATCCATATGTCTTCTATAATATTTGGTAATTGTCATCTCATTCCTTTTTTTTTTTTTTTTAACAGTAGTGATAAGATCAGCACTCAGTAATTGTAAATTTATTTATAATTGTTTCTGGAAAACCTTCAAAAGAACTTAAATGGTAGAGGATTATTGTGCCATTTGTAAAGACCACTGTGAGTCTAAAATAATATTTTGAAAAAGTCTGTCTTATTTGAAGCCTTTATAAATTTCTAGCAAATAAAATCAACTATAGTGGCTAAAAACATGGGCTCCAAAGTGAGTGTCTAGTTCCAAGCCTGGCAATGCTACCTGGGTGACTTCGAAGGAGTTTCTTAATATCTGCTTTCTCATCTGTAAAATGGGAATGATAACAATAAGTAACTCAAAAGGCAAGTCGAGAGGCTTTTGTAACAGTCATCATTTTCTGAGAACATCCTGTTTATTGAACACTTTTTATTTCTAAGCCCTTAATCGCTGTAACAACCCCAGAGGTTTGTCCATATTAGTCAGTTAGGCTCTGCATGCAATGCCCTTCAGACTGTGCCCAGCCATCCTAAAATTCAATCAAAGCTACCTAGTGCTGTGTTCCCAGTGAGAGTGCAAAGTGAAATCAGCATGCCTTTGGAATGAAATAAATAATTTAACAGGAGGGAGGCCGTTTCAATAGGAGACAAACTCCATGCATCTTACTTATGAAGTGAGTTCATTTGAATTTGTCAACAAGCTCTTGCTAAATGAAATCAGCCGGAGAGCTATAACTTAAGGCTATAATTAAAGGGTGAGTTGAAAACAGTGCCAGCAGACTAGATGGAAGGGACAGACCTTGCAGAGTGCCATGAATGCTACCTTTTGGCTTTCTATTTTCCTTAATGTGACCCGAGAGTGCCGGGGATTAAACGTTGGAAAAGCAGTACCTGGGGATTTGTGGCCAACGTGTGAAGCAAACCAGAGAAAAANGTTTCTATGGACACCAGAAAAGATAAGAGTGTGGATTGGGCGGGAGATTGTGTCCCTGAGGAACTGTGATTACCCTTCAGGAATTCATGGCTAGCAAGAAACTTGATTTAATTCACTTAAAAAATTTTTGTTAGGTGAATATTGGCATACTCACCCTGTTTGCCTCTGCCCTGCTTATAATCATGTCAAAATCTGCCACTCAATTATTCTGATTCTTCAGCTTACACTCAATGGGAAGCATCATTTTAAGAGGGAAATGGTATTTTAAATGGCCTTTCTTTATGACTCTCCTTACGGCAAGCCCCAGGGTGACTCACATGCCTGGGCAACCATAAAGTAATTATGACATCACCATACTGGGGACTGACCTCTGTTAGCCCGTGGTCAACACCTATTTTATGGATTCTCAACTCTCGCTATAGCCTTAATCTTTGATCTCAGGCTAGAAAGTTTCTATGTCTTGAAATAAAATGGAAGCCTCAAGTTGAATACCTTATCATTTTTTTTTGTATTCCAATTTAATAATACAGACATGTTTTTTCTTATAATGAGATAGCTATTTATCTGTCTCTTCATTCCAATGAAGTCCATAACACAGGCATTGCAAAAAGAATTTTTAAAATGTTCAATTACTTTTATAATGGCTTACTGTTTAAGTATGAAGCTTATATCAACCATGTAGCCTTAATGGGCGAATCTAGAGATTATCATACCAGGTGGAGTAAGTCAGACAGAGAAAGACAAATGTCACATAGTATGACTTATATGTGGAATTTAAAAAATGATACACGTGAACTCATTAACCAAACAGAAACAGACTCACAGACATAGAAACAAAAACTTACAGTTACTAAAGGGAAAGTGGCAGGGAAGAGGGATAAATTGGGAGTATGGGATTCATAGATACTATTATATATAAAATAGATGAACAACAAGGACTACTGCATAGCACAGGAAACTATACTCAATGTAATGGGAAAGAATCTGAAAAAGAATGTGTATTATATATTAATACACACACATATATAGCAGAATGACTTTGCTGTACATCTGAAACTAACACAATATTGTAAATCAACTGTACTTCAATTAAGAAAAACAGCCACAATGTGATTCTGATGTGGAATTCACTCAGCTACGTCTGATTCTTTGAGATTCCATGGACTGTATCCCGCCAGGCTCCTCTCTCCATGGAATTCCCCAGGCAAGAACACTGGAGTGGGTAGCCTTTCCCTTCTCCAAGTTATCTTCCCTACCCAGGGATCAAACCTGGGTCTCCTCACTGCAGGCAGACTTTACCATCTGAGTCACCAGGGACACTTATGCAATCCTGAAGAACCNGCCTTAATCTTTGATCTCAGGCTAGAAAGTTTCTATGTCTTGAAATAAAATGGAAGCCTCAAGTTGAATACCTTATCATTTTTTTTTGTATTCCAATTTAATAATACAGACATGTTTTTTCTTATAATGAGATAGCTATTTATCTGTCTCTTCATTCCAATGAAGTCCATAACACAGGCATTGCAAAAAGAATTTTTAAAATGTTCAATTACTTTTATAATGGCTTACTGTTTAAGTATGAAGCTTATATCAACCATGTAGCCTTAATGGGCGAATCTAGAGATTATCATACCAGGTGGAGTAAGTCAGACAGAGAAAGACAAATGTCACATAGTATGACTTATATGTGGAATTTAAAAAATGATACACGTGAACTCATTAACCAAACAGAAACAGACTCACAGACATAGAAACAAAAACTTACAGTTACTAAAGGGAAAGTGGCAGGGAAGAGGGATAAATTGGGAGTATGGGATTCATAGATACTATTATATATAAAATAGATGAACAACAAGGACTACTGCATAGCACAGGAAACTATACTCAATGTAATGGGAAAGAATCTGAAAAAGAATGTGTATTATATATTAATACACACACATATATAGCAGAATTACTTTGCTGTACATCTGAAACTAACACAATATTGTAAATCAACTGTGCTTCAATTAAGAAAAACAGCCACAATGTGATTCTGATGTGGAATTCACTCAGCTACGTCTGATTCTTTGAGATTCCATGGACTGCATCCCGCCAGGCTCCTCTCTCCATGGAATTCCCCAGGCAAGAACACTGGAGTGGGTAGCCTTTCCCTTCTCCAAGTTATCTTCCCTACCCAGGGATCAAACCTGGGTCTCCTCACTGCAGGCAGACTTTACCATCTGAGTCACCAGGGACACTTATGCAATCCTGAAGAACCTGCCTAAGAAGGAGGAAACTTTTATCACCTGCCACAGTGGCCTTGGTTTCCTTTCTCTCCAATTCAATATTTTAATAAAAAATTTGAAAGAAGTCTTAAGTGATCTGATTATTAAAACACAAAGTTGGGAAGGATGGTTAATAAGTCAGAATCTACATTCAAAGAGGTGTCAGTAAATGAGATTGGTAGGCATCTCCCATCTTTACCGTATAGTTTAACATGGGTAAATGTTTGTCTTTAGTCAGACAAAAACAAAACAACCCAAACAACTAAATGCGTATAAAAAAAGCAGTTTATTTGAAAAAGCTAAACTGACATTAACTGACCAAAAGGAAATACAAAGTCAACTGTGACTACCATATTGCTGCCAAAAATTCAATGTAGTCTTAGGCTGCACCAAATGGGTAACAGGTCTGTTAATTTTTTTTTTTTTCAGTTCATTTTGGATTTAGAGACTTTTTGAAAATTCTGAATATGAATCTAAATCATCTTCGGAGGCACAGTGGCAAACTAGAATGTATTCAGAGGAGAGTATGTGTCAAGAGTTTTGAAAGCAGTCATGTATGAACTGGGAATTGTCTACTGAAAATAAATGGCTTTGGGGAGACTTGAGAGCTATTCTCAAATCCCAAGATTAGCAGAGAACTCAGGGTTGACTTTGGGAGAGGGAACACTATTTGCTCCCCTATAATTATCCTTTTCCCTAGAGATTTTACTGGAAATGGAAGAATGCTATTATTTTAGTATATGTATAAATGTTAAGTGATTTCTAATGTAGTCCTGTGGAGAAGGCAATGGCAACCCACTCCAGGACTCTTGCTTGGAAACTCCCATGGGCGGAGGAGCCTGGTAGGCTGCAGTCCATGTGGTCACGAAGAGTTGGACACGACTGAGCGACTTCACTTTCACTTTTCACTTTCATGTGTTCTAGAAGGAAATGGCAACCCACTCCAGTGTTCTTGCCTGGAGAATCCCAGGGACTGGGGACCCTGGTGGGCTGCCATCTATGGAGTCCCACAGAGTCGACTGAAGTGACTTAGCAGCAGCAGCAGCAGCGATGTTATCCTATGGGCTTCCCTTGTAGCTCAGCTGGTAAAGAATCTGCCTGCAATACAGGAGACCCTGGCTTGATTCTTCGGTCAGGGAGATCCCCTGGAGAAGGGATAGGCTACCCACTCCAATGTTCTTGGGCTTCCCTAGTGGCTTAGATGGTAAGGAATCTGCTTGCAATGTGGGAGGCCTGAGTTCGATCGTTGGGCTGGGAAGATCGCCTGGAGAAGGGAATGGCTACCCATTCCAGCATTTTTGCCTGGAGAATCCCATGGACAGAGGAGCCTGGCAGGCCACACAGTCCATGGAGTCTCAAAGAACTGGACCCGACTGAGTGACTAAGCACAGCACACACAGCACAGAGCTATCTTATAGTGCCCTCTTCTTGTTTTCCTAGTTATCTCTTGTGACAAATAAGAGCACAGTCAACCCCACTTTAAGTCTTCAGAAATAGTTTCATTTACCTAATGAGATCCATCCTTCCTGGATTCAGAATGAAGGTCTAAACACCCTCTAAAATGACTCCGTGAATCTGCTCTCTTGCCATCCCCACACCACCTTTCTTCCACTTCTTCTCTTTTCTTTTTAGTTTATTTATTTTTTAGTTAAAAGATAATTACTTTATTAATTTTATTGTTTTCTGTCAGATCTCAACGTGAATCAGCAACAGGTATATTGACTTGCTAATTCCATCAGAGAGAACACCTTGGTCATTCAAGTTCAAAACTACAGAGTCACTCTAACTCACTCTTAGGCCTGAGATGCAACTTGATTTTGTCCTTCATGGAGGGACCTGGCCCAACCCAAGCACATGACCAGAACCTCGTGGTCTCCTCCATATGTGAAAATGGTACATGTGTTATCAAAGACCCCGGTTAAGTGCAAATTCAAGATTCTGCACGTGAGTGGGAGGCTGGGGGAACTTGAAGGAGCATCTTGGACTCTGCTTCAGGATGGCCAACCCTGAAAACTTCATTCTGGAAGAGGTCTGGCGGATTTAAAGATGACCCTGTTCACAAAGCCACAAGCATATCTCATGATTTGAGTGTAATTCCTAAGAGGTAGGGGGACAGCATGGATGCTCCCTAGAGTCCTTTCCATCAGAGGGATGTGACTTGCATCTTGTGAAGCCCCAGCATGGAGAACAGCTGTGGATACGACAGGAAATAGGAGGAGATGAGAATTCAGCATGAGGCAAAATTTCTTTGTTGTTCTCAGCCTCCTGGGTCTCCAGGGCTCAGGGCCAAAACACTGGAGGCTGGGAAATGCCAGGGGAATGTCTTTAGCTAAATTTCTTCAGATGGAGACTTAGATAATCAGCTTTTAACACATATATTGCAAAATGTTTACACTTCTGACTAAGCTTGTGAGTTGAGCCAGGAGCCAGAGATCACCACGTACTCTGTTAATCCTTCTAAGGGTTAAGGTGAGTTTCTCTGGTGGCTCAGTGGTAAAGAATCTGACCGCCAATGCAGGAGATGCAGCTTCAGTCCCTGGGTCGGGAAGATCTCCTGGAAGAAGAAATGGCAACTCACTCCATTATTCTTGCCTGGGAAGTCCCATGGTCCGGGAAGCCTGGCGGGCTGTGGTGCGTGGGGTCACAAAAGAGTTGGACATGATTGAAGTGACTAAGCAACAACAACAAATGGGTAAGGCACACCCCAGGCTTAGAAAAGAGCAGAGGGCTGGCCTTAGGGACACCGGAGTTGCTCCCTCCCTGTTAATGGTCTACTTTGAGCATCTCAGCCAGAAACTTATCTTTTCAATAAGTCAGGTGAACTGGGGACCAGCTTTCATACCTCTTTAAGGGCCTGCAAAGAATTCCCAACCACTAAGAAGCCTGGCAGGCAGCCCTGGGAGCTGGGGACATGTGTGACCCCATATTCCCAGCACTCCTGCTCCCAACTCGTGGTTCTAGAACATAAGGTCAAAGTTGTGGAGTCTGGGGAATTCTGGGTAACACTGCAAAACACAAGCTGCAGCTCATCCTCCTTATCCTGCCTCAGATTATCTGCTCCCCAAATCTGTGTCGTGGGAACCTTCCCCTGACCGGTGTAGGGAATCATCAGGAATGCACCTCCACTTAACCCCATTCCATTTCGACAGTATGCTTTTCAGGGACTATCTGTCAGGAAGAGCAGGGAACTCCTAGGACCCCTTGGCCCTGGGGAATCTGTTTGGAACAGCCAACCACTTGTTTCTGAAGGTTTTGATGGTCTGTCATGGGATGCTCATGAGATCACGTCTTCTTCCTGGGAATCCTTCCTATAGCTTCTGGTCACAGGATGCGCTATTCATTGGTGAGAAATTCTTTTTTTTTTTTTTCTGAATTAAATGTGCTTATTTTTAATTGAGGGATAATTGCTTTACAATATTGTGTTGATTTCTGCCAAACACCAACATGAATCAGCCACAAGTATATCTATGTCCCCTCCCTCTTGAACCTCCCATCCCACCCCTGTAGGTGGGAAATTCGCGATGAGACCGGAAGTCATCTTCCCTCTGTTATGTTGCTGGAGTCCTCTTTTTAGCCTGGATTGTGGGGTCTGGCTTTTGCGGAATTTTGGTTTGTTTGTTTTGTTTTTATGCTTGTTTGCTTTCTGCCATTTCTACTGCTCAATTAGAAAAAATAATTTTAAAAACATATCTATTGATAGTCTGTTTGGTTTCTAGCAGAGATAGATGTTATTGGTGCCCCATCCATATTTGCTCTCAACTGTTTTAAGCTTTTTTGAGATGTAATTACTATTTTAAGAAACTGCATGTATTCAATGTATGCAGTTTGATGGGTTTGAATATATACATTCACCTGTGAAACTGTCACCACAACCAAGATAATAAACAAACATTTTATCATCGCCACACGTTTCCTCCTGTAGGGGGTCTGACTGGATGAGAACTCCTATGGCAATAATAATAATAATTATTATTATTATGGATGGTGTGCTTGCCTGGGACCAGTGAGTATGCTAAGTGCTTGTTGTAATTATCTTCACAACAATGATGTGAGTCACATGCTATTTATTACCAGCCTCATTTTTCTGATAACAAAAGCTGAGGCATAGTTAGAGTAAGGAAACTTTCTGGAGCCATACAGCTACCAAATAACAGAGAGAAGGCCCAGGTTATTGTCCTTTCAATTACTGCTCTACAGAAAATGTCCTGTTCTCCTCATCTCACCTCTGGGACTCAGCTATGAACACACCAGGTGTGATGAAATCTTAAACCCAAGTTTCTTGAAATTTTAGAGGGAGAAGAGTATAGTGTTAAGCAATTAAAAAAATATCCCTCACCTCATAATTCACTGAAGAAAAGGTAGAATATTCAGCAAAGTAGAAAGAAGGAAGAAAGGAATGAAAAAGGAAGAGACAGAAAGAAAGGGAGGAAGAAAGAAAAAGAATCAGCACTGTAACACTGGTATTTTTTAGCGTTTTCTCTGTAGCATTTATCTCAGGTATGTTGGAAGGATAAAAATTCAAGTAAAAATTTAAAACCTTGAAACTCAAATAGCTTTCCTAAATTGACTGAGTGTAGCTTGTTCAAAATTGTGCTGGGGGCAAAGGCCAACAGGTTGTAAAGGACTAAGATTAGAAAATGTGTGTGAATTAGGAAAAGAGGCCGAGGACTTGGATTTCTGCTGGTTGGGCTGGCCTGGCTCAGAATGGTGGGTAGTAGAATGTTCTGGAAGCACAGGGCGGTGAGTCCTGCAGCAGGAATCTGCCTTCAAGTCTCAGAGCCTCAACCTAGCGTCTTTATGGTCAGAATTCTGATTAAGACACCTGGGCGAAAACAGGAGGTCTTGGCTGTGTTCCTGTCAGTGAGAGAGGGGATCATAATTTAGGACATTGGGAAGAATGTAGGTACAGGAAGAAGAGTTAGAACAGAACATCTTGATGATAAGTCATTGGCGTTCAGGCTTTCAGCAATTTCATTAGCAGCGTAGTGTAGGAGTAGGTGGAGAAATGAACCAGAAGGACTGATCATGGTTTTGTTTGTTTGTTTGTTTTTTCATATATATTTTGCTTAGTATCACTTCTCAGGGAGAGGGGAGGAGATAAATTAGAATTGGGGGGAATAACAGATACTCAGCTGCTATATGCAGGCTTCCCAGGTGGCTCAGTGGTAAAGAATCTGCATGCCAATGCAAGAGACATAGGTTCGATCCCTGGATCAGGAAGATCCCCAGAGTAGGAAATGGCAGCCCACTCCAGTATTCTTGCCCGGAAAATCCCATGGACAGAGGAGCCGGTGGACTGCAGTCCATGCAGTCAAAAAGAGTCAGACACAACTGATCGACTGAGTATGCGCACACACTATAAAACTGATAGCCAATAATGACCTACTGTGTAGCACAGGGAACTATACTCAGTATTTTGTAAAAACCTGTAAGTGAAAAGAAACCGAAAAAGGAATACACATGTATAACTGAATCACACTTGACGCTAACACGATATGGGAAATCTATACTGCTTCAAATTCCTTCTCTGAGAAACTTTCACATCCCAGTGTAGACCACACTAGACAGATAATTTTGGTATCTGTTTATCTTCCATAATTTGAGTTATAAAATTTCCTGTGGAAGACAGAAAAATCTGTTTCTTGAATTTTCAGAAACATAAATTCATTTGCACCTAAAAACAGTCTTTGAGAACTCTTTTGTTCCCATCACTCCAAAAGAAAATTGTGCAATATGTTAAGAAAGCAAACAACTTTGTTTTGACTTCAAAAGATATAATTAAGGATGCAAGACATAGAAACAGAAAACAGATCATCATGGGAGGTGTTATAAGTCTCCCAACTGCCAAAAATGGTGGTGTTAGAAGCAAGAGACATTCATGCCTCAGGACTCAAAGTCAATGATTCCCCGCAGTGTGTTTTTTCAAACTGTGGATCTCGACCCCTCAGTGGGTTGTAAATTTGAGTGGATTATTTCCACCATTTAAGCAAATGGAAAACATCAAAGTGTGTTGCATATAGGAAGGTTATACAAACCATAAGCATGTTTTTTTCATTGCAAACACACACACAAGTGTACATAATTGGTTCTATCCTAAAATCTGTTTCTTCTCATGGATTCAAAAAGTTTCAATGATGCTCCATTTGCCAAAGTAATCTGCAACCTAGATCTTTATTACCATTTGCTAAATGCTTAAAAATTTCCAGGACCATTAATAACAATGTGCTAGAAAACTTTTTAGAAAATGACAATGATGCTCTCTTTGTACATTAGTTAGCTAGAAGATTGTCTTCATGATGATAACATTCACTGAACACTATTTGTGTGTGTTGTGAATTGTGCCAAATATTTTGTTTGGTACAATATCTAATCTACTTCTCATAATGACCCTATGAGGAGGCTACTATTTTTCTTCCTATTTTTCAGATGACTCAAGGGAAGTTTCCAGAACTACAGTAACTTGCCCCGGTCCCTCAGTCAATACAGCTCAAGCCCATGCCTGTCTGACTCCAAAGACAAAGCCTTGCACTATCATATTGCATTGTTTTTCAAGAACAAATCCCTCACAGAAAGGTTTTCCATGGATTAAACCTTCCTTTGTGGTCTGACTTGTAAAATGTTCCCCAGTTAGCACTACGATGATTCAAGCCCCTTCAGGTCCCCACAGAAAATTGATAGAGGGTGTTTCTACAGTTGTGGTTATGGGTGTGGAGGATGGGAAGCTCTTGGAGGAAGCTGATTTCTGATCTGGCTCTAAGAAACCGGTTCGTCCTCCCCCTACAGACTCTGTCCTAACAGGCCTGAGGGCTTAGATTCTGGGACAAACCTGCGCCCTCCGACTGAAAGGTAGGCGTTCCCCTCATTCCTCCCTTCTATCAGAATGAAGTTTACTCCACAACCAGAAGATAGTGACAAAGCGGACTAGGAGTCCTCCATCTGGGACTCCCTGCAGCTAGAATGAATTTCTCTAGGTCAGTCATCAGCAGACCTTCTCGACGAAGGGCCAGATAGTAAATCCTCTAAATTTTGTGAGTCATGTGGTCTCTGCCACAATGCTTCAATCTAGCCACTGTAAGTCAGAAGACAATATAGCAACACTTAAATGAGTGTGGCTGGATTTGGCCACTGGGCTGTGATTTGCCAACTCCCATTCAAGAGTCTAAGTCTGAATCTTCTCTAATGATCAGTTCAGGAGAAGAGAAGTATAACTTTCCTTGCATCTTAGTTCTATATTCACCTGGATTCCTTTCTGTTGTGTCTACATCCCCCAATCCACGCAGGCTTTTACCAGCAGTCCTGCACCAAGACCTAGGAATCTGCAGAGGATGGAGGATATCTGGTGTTTGTTCCCAAGATCCACTTGTGTTGGTAGGTTCACATGCTGTCATGATGATGTGTGCACATGTGGGAGGGTCTCCCCACCTGGCTCTAAAGGAAGGACTCCTATGGGACACTGTGTCTTTCAAGATTCCTGTCTCCTTTACTCAAGAATGAAAAGTTAAAGTGAGAGTCTTTTGTTGTGTCTGATCCCTTGCGACCCCATGGACTATGCAGTCCATGGAATTCTCTAGGCCAGAATACTGCAGTGGGTAGCCTTTCCCTTCTCTTGGGGATCTTCTTAATCCTGGGATCGAACCCAGGTCTCCCACTTTGCAGAAGGATTCTTTACCAGCTGAGCCACAAGGGAAGCCCAAGAATACTGGAATGGGTAGCCTATCTCTTCTCTGGCAGATCTTCCCAACCCAGGAATTGAACTGGGGTCTCCTGTATTGCAGGTGGATTCTTTACCAACTGAGCTATCAGGGGAGCCTTTACTAAAGAATAGTACTTTAGAACAGTACTTCTTCAACAAATGAAGCCAACAACTTCCACAGAGAACTGGCAGCAAAAATGACCCCATGTACCTATGTCGTGGGTAATGCCCTTGTTAAATAAGGTCTGTCCTGACATGGGGAAACAGTGGAAAGAGTGTCAGACTTTATTTTGGGGGGCTCCAAAATCACTGCAGATGGTGACTGCAGCCATGAAATCAAAAGACACTTACTCTTTGGAAGAAAAGTTATGATCTACCTAGATAGCATATTAAAAAGCAGAGACATTACTTAGCCAACAAAGGTCCATTTAATCAAGGCTATGGTTTTTCCAGTGGTCATGTATGGATGTGAGAGTTGGACTGTGAAGAAGGCTGAGCGCCGAATAATGGATGCTTTTGAACTGTGGTGTTGGAGAAGACTCTTGAGAGTCCCTTGGACTGCAAGGAGATCCAACCAGTCCATTCTGAAGGAGATCAGCCCTGGGATTTCTTCGGAAGGGATGATGCTGAAGCCGAAACTCCAGTACTTTGGCCACTTCATGTGAAGAGGTGACTCATTGGAAAAGACTCTGATGCTGGGAGGGATTNGCCACAACTCACGTGCCATAACTAAGACCCGGTGGGGTCAAATAAATATTTTTTTCTTAAAAAGCAAGACCATTTAGTTTACCCTAAAATATACTTCCACATTCTGCTAGGTCTCCAAGAGAAAACCAATATGATCTCTGGAGGGTCTAGGGCCCCCATGAGTACCATGATTTTGAGTCTTTCTTGGGAGGTTCCAGTAAAAGTTGGCATTCCACTGCTCTATTTTCCACAAGTGGATCTGACCTAGAGACTGTGTTCCATGATTTAGGCTGTTTGGCCAGGAAAGCTTCTTGAGTGACACATGGGAAAAGGATTGGATTCATCATTGGGAGACCTGAGTTCTAATTCTGCCTCAGTTTCTGAAACATTCAGTTAAGTCACTTAATAGACACCAAAGAGAAACAAACCCTGAATTTACTTCTTCATCTGTAGAAGGAAAGAAATAGTGTAAAGGGTTTTGAAAGTTCCTTGAAGCTCCCCAATTCCGTCATTTTTATGTCCTAATCAGAGCCCAGATCAAGGGTATTCAACGCCTGCTGTCCCTGAAACTGGTCAGTAAATCCCAAACACATGTATTTGTGAGAATGGAGAGATAAGTAGGTTCCTCTTAAGGTTTTTTTGACTCCTTTGGCCTTGAAACTTGTCCTCTTTCCTGCTGTCTTCTGTCACTTGATGTTTTCTCAGAGAACCATATTCAACAAAAATTGCTAAAAGCAAGCAGTTTTGGCCAGATTGACTTCTCAGCAATTAAACCAAACAGTTGTTCCAAGGATGTATTTGCTCTTTCTCAGCCACTGCGGCACCACAGGCAAACTTCTCCACGGCAAAGGGCCCCGTTTGCCAATCTTTGCAGGTAAAAAGCCGTCTCTCCCTCTGGCAGTGGAGATTTTCGTGTTGTGGCCTGAAAGGACGGCATTGTCAGTTTTATTATTGTTTTTGAATGAAAATGTTTTGAATCATTTGTTTGATGACTCCTCCTCTAGAACTGGGTGGAGTGATGACTAAGCTGGGAGAGGGCCTTACAGGGCAAGCCAGGTCTCTGTAATGAGAGAACATTTTTTTCTTGAACAGCAAATACCTTGCTTGACCAATTCCAGGAAGCCAAGGACCAGCCATTCCATGTCCCACTGCNTGATGACTCCTCCTCTAGAACTGGGTGGAGTGATGACTAAGCTGGGAGAGGGCCTTACAGGGCAAGCCAGGTCTCTGTAATGAGAGAACATTTTTTTCTTGAACAGCAAATACCTTGCTTGACCAATTCCAGGAAGCCAAGGACCAGCCATTCCATGTCCCACTGCTTGAGTTTTGGTTCCTGAGATATAAACATGAAGTGAGAATAAGGGGCCTGTGTCTTATGGAGGGACGTCTAACACAGAGAGGTGGAGTAACGTGCCTGGAACATCTTAGAGTTTTTATAGAACTTTTAAGAAGATAAGATTAGAGAACAATATGGAGATTCCTTAAAAAACTAGGACTAGGACTGCCATGTGTGTGCTTAGCTGCTCAGTTGTGTCTGATTCTTTGTGACCCCATCGACTACAGCCCGCCAGACTTCTCTGTCCATGGGATTTCCCAGGCAAGAATACTGGAGTGGGTTGCCATTCTCTTCTCCAGGGGATCTTCCCAACCCAGGGATTGAACCCAGGTCTCCTGCATTGCAGGCGGATTCTTTACAGCCTGAACCACCAAGGAAGCATATACCCTGGGCATATCCTCTGAGAAAACCATAATTGAAAGACTCATGTACCTCAATGTTCATAGCAGCACTATTTACAATAGCTAGGACACGTAAGCAGCCTAGATGTCCACCAACAATTGAATGGATAAAGAAAATGTGGTACGTATATACAATGGAATATTACTCAAGCAAAAAAAGGATGAATTTGAGTCTTCTATTAAGATGGATGAACCTAGAGCCTGTTATACAGAGTGAAGTAAGTCAGAAAGAGAAAAGCAAATATAGTATATTAACACATATATGTGGGATTTAGAAAAATGGTATGATGAACCTATTTGCAGGGAAGGAATGGAGACACAGATAAAGAGAACAAACTTGTGGACATAGTAGGGGAAAGAAAGAGTGGAGCAAATGGACAAAGTAGCATCAAACTAAATACACTACCATTTGTGAAACAGACAGCTGGTGAGAAGTTGCTACAAAACACAGGAAGTCCAGCCTGGCACACTGTGATGACCTAGAGGATGGGATCGCAGGAGGGGAGGGGGGTCCAAGAGGGAAGTGATATATGTATAATTGTGGCTGATTTGCATTGTTGTACAGCAGAAACCAATGCAACACTGTAAAGCAATTTTCTTCCAATTAAGAAATAAAATTTTAAAAATGAAATTCTAATACTTGAAATTAAAAAAAATAAGAAGAGAACCTCATGGGCCTAAACTGAATCCAAGATGCCATGCTTCTTCATATACAAATTATATGCATTTGGTATCTTAGAGTAGATGCTAGTTACTCTGCTAAACCTCGCTTTCAGCATGGTTTTCCTCCTAACATTTCATAGATCTTCACTGCATAAGGCAAAGAAGTGTCTCAGATGCTGCTAAGAGGCTGGTACTGGGATAACTGAGCCAGGATGTTTTAGGATACAAGTCCTTCCAAGGATCAGAAATAATACTACATATTTTTCGGCCATATCTCAAGGCATGTGGGATCTTAGTTCCCCATCCAGGGATTGAAGCTGCACCCCCTGAACTGGAAGGTGGAGTCTTAACCACTAGACCACCAGGGAAGCCCCAGTACTACTACATTTTAAAATCCCTGAATTCCATTTCTCCTAGACAGTAGGTGGTTTTATTTCTCTGTAACACTCCAACAGAAACCAAGCTGTGAAAGAGACTGAACCCAATTGTGAACCTACGGATGACTTGCCTTAAATATGCATAAAATCATAAGTGCAAGGATCGGGAGGGAGGAATTCTTCTGAATTCTGAGGTTATAAGGAAACTGGAGAAGCTTTAGTGTCCATCCCCGTCCCCAGGCAGCAGTACCTGTAAATGAAGTAGGTCATGCTAATTGTAGAGATCACAAGGCCTGGCAGTTCTATAACCCCTTTCAGAAGGGCAACCCAAGAAACATTCATGCTGCTGCTGCTGCTGCTGCGTCGCTTCAGTTGTGCCCAACTCTGTGTGACCTCATAGATGGCAGCCCACCAGGCTCCTCAGTCCCTGGATTCTCCAGGCAAGAATACTGGAGTGAGTTTCCATTTCCTTCCCCAATGCATGCATGCATGCTAAGCCACTTCAGTCATGTCCAACTCTGTACGACCCTACGGACAGCAGCCCACCAGGCTCCTCTGTCCATGGGATTTTCTAGGCAAGAATACTGGAGTGGGTTGCCATTTCCTTATCTGAAGAAACCTTCATAGTCACTTTTTTTCTTTATCTACTTTAATAAGTTTCTCTCTAACTGAAGCTGTATAGTCTCCAAAAAGTAACAAATATTCAAAAAAAAAGTAGAAGGGGATGACAGAGGGTGAGGTGGTTGGATGGCATCACTGACTCTATGGGCATGAGTCTGAATAAACTCCGGGAGTTGGTGATGGACAGGGAGGCCTGGCGTGCTGCAGTTCATGGGGTTGCAGAGTCGGACATGACTTAATGGCTGAACTGAACTGAATCACTCACCAGACTCATTTTCTAAGTTGAATAGTACACACTTCATCTTTTCCTCAAACCTTTAAAACTGTTTTTAGATATCTGATGAATGATCAGGTTATTGATTCCTAGAATTTTCTTATTTCACAACATTTCTTAAATAGTGAAGAGCCTCCTCAGGTTAATTCCTGCATAATCAGGGAAGAAACATACATTTGTATAAAATCCCTGAGTGACCCTTCATCCACCCAGAGAGCTCTTTTTGGCAACTTGGATTAAGCGTTTTGACAACAGCAAAACATAACCAGGAGTGGAGAAGACAGAAAGACTATAAAGAGTAGACAATACACCAAGCCAGTGCATCAGGCTGGGGCCAGTTCTAAAGGATCAAGCAGCTGTATACATCTTTTTGGCTCCTGGGCAGTCAATGGTTTAAAATACCTTAAAACCACTCATTGATTTTCATAATGATGACCATGGATCGTTTAGAGAGTATGCTACAAAAGGGATCAGCAGTAGAGTCCATATGAAGAGTTGGAGAAGTTTATCTTTTCTTCTAGAATGTTTTCCAACCAAATTTATTCCAGTAAAGTTAATCTTGGCCCCAAAAGAAGTCGATTAGCTAGAGAAGTTACCGGTGTATATTGTCAGAAAAATGGAAGCCAAAAGATTTTTCTGTTAGCCACTCAAAAAGATAACAAAAGTAAGGAGCAAAGAGAGAGGAAAAAAAAGATGCATCCTCTTAGGCAATTAGCCACTATCCTGATCCTGAGGACCACGTAGGTTCAGTTGGTCTGGGGGTAAGAAAGATCTGTCTGAGTATGGGTTGTTATTTTGCCTAGAAATTTGTTTTGAACACTCCATTTGAAAAAGCATAACAACCTTTGCATCAAAGGTAGCACCATGAGTACTCTGAATAAATTGGGCTTTCAATTCACAAATACCCCTCCGTGGCCTCGATTGATGTCTACAGCAGCCTCCTGGCTTTTAGCATAAGTCACCCAGTGCACACCAGGCTTCAAAGGACAGATGGGGGGAATGAAAGGAAACCCATGAACTTGGTATTAAATGTATATTCAGCAACTCATTCAGCTTTGATGATGAATTCATCTTTCTCTGGATCATTTTTTTTTGTTTAATCCAATATGGTGCTTAATTCCTGTCCTCTTCACAGTCACAAACATGAACATATCTAAGCCCTACGAAGTTCTGTGAATGGCCTTAATAAAGCATCCATTCAATGTTCACTTAACAGATACTTATTAAGTGCTAACTCTGTGTCAGGCAATGCTCTAAACATGAAAAAAATTGGCCAAAATTCTTACCCTGATGAAGATCAGGGACGGAGGGCATACATAGTTTCTGTTTGTGCTGTATTTTTTGTTTATCATCAAAACGAAATTGAAGAGAGTGAACTGGGAGGTGAGAACAAAAAACACTGATGACGAAAGAAGGCCCAGCTGTCCCAGAGGCCTCCGAGTGAGCCCTTCCCAGCTCTGACCATGCCCCAGAATCAGCAAGGGAGCTGTTAGAAACGTAGTGAGTGTGTGTGAGAGAAAGACAGAGAGACTCAGACAGGGGAATATTTTTATATATGTACACATTTCATTAAAATAAAATTTATAAATTTAGAGAAAAAAAAGGAGAGACAGGTTGCTAAAACCTTACCCGAGACGGCTCTGAGTTCTCCAGGTGTGAGGTCCAGGAATCCATCTTTTCAAAAATCGCCCTAAGCGATTCTAATGTGTCCGGCCCAGAGTGGCTCCCAAACTTATGTTTAGAAATCACTGATCAAGATGTTCTCTTGATGTTTGTATCTGTCAGCCTTCCAGCAGGGAACAAAAGGCACATTCAGTGGGATAAACTAGAAGTTTACAAAGGGATGATTTACAAATGTAGGAAGCCCCTGAAGGATGGTGGGTCCCAGGGCACAACTGTTAGCATCTCTAAGGAGAGAGGAGTCTGGTCCCCCCAACTGGAGGCAGACTGAGCTGGGTGGTGAGAGCCTTCAGAGAAGGGCTATATGATCTTCACTTGAGAAAAGCAGTCAATTGGTTCAAACCAACTGGAATCCAGAGGGGCAGGAAGTCTGCTGATAGAGACCACCTAGCCAGCCTCTGAGAGTGCAAAGAAGGATAGAGGAAAGGGTGGAGGGTGTGATTGGAAGGTCAAATGAAAATATTCAGCCCAAGGCTTTCTTCAACTGTGGAAACACATGGAAATATTGACTTGGTCAAAAATTTCATTCGAGTTTGTCCACAAGATGTTGTGGAAAACACAAACAAACAAAAAAACACAACCTTTTTTAGCCTATCCAATAAAATGTTCACTGTTATTGTTGTTCACTGTTGTTCAGTTACTGTCATGCTCAACTCTGAGATACCATGGACCTTAGCCCACCAGGCTCCTCTGTCCATGGGATTTCTCAGGCAAGAATCCTGGAGGGAATTGTCATTTCTTCTTCCAGGGGCTCTTCCCAGACCAGAGATTGAACCTTTATCTCCTGTACTGGCAGGTGGATTCTTTCCCACTGAGTGATTGGGGAAACCCATGATATAATGGTAGTCCAATCAGTCTAAAGCTATATTCTCCGTATTTCATGGCAGAATTGTTTTCATGAGCAGTCTACCTCTTAACCTCTTATTAACTCTACTTGGTATCTTAGAGACAATAAAATACCATGTTTTTGTTCTTGAAATTTCAGTAACAGTTAATATTTATAGAGTAATCATTATGCTCTATATACTGTGGTAATTAAAAAAAAATTATAGACCAGCAATTCGAANGTTTTCATGAGCAGTCTACCTCTTAACCTCTTATTAACTCTACTTGGTGTCTTAGAGACAATAAAATACCATGTTTTTGTTCTTGAAATTTCAGTAACAGTTAATATTTATAGAGTAATCATTATGCTCTATATACTGTGGTAATTAAAAAAAAATTATAGACCAGCAATTCGAAGTAGAGATTATTGTTTTACTGAAAAGGAAATTAACGCACAGAGAGGTTAAGACATTTACCATGGGCCACCCAGTATGTAAGTGTAAAGATGTGATTTGAGGTCAGATCTGTCTTATATTAACGCCCATGCTGTGAAAATCCAGACTGTTTTGTGAAGCTTCTCCAGGAAAATGGAAACGCCCATTGTTCTAAGCAACTTAGTAGGCTATATTCTGGGCAATTTTGTCAAGAACAAGAAACCACAATTCCTTGTTATTGAATATAGTCCCAATACTAATATTCATTACTTATCTAATATTTGTGTTCGTTGAATATTATATATCTCTCCATTCATACTCAGGAAGCAACTTGGAACTTGTAGATTGACTGTTTATGACTTCACACGTTCACAAATCACAGGCTTAAGTACAANGATAAAGAATCAGCCCATAACATGGGAGGCCTGGTTTTAATCCCTGGGTAGGGAAGATCCCCTGGAGAAGGGAATGGCATCCCTCTCCAGTACTCTTGCCTGGAGAATTCCCTGGACAAAGGAGCCTGGGGGGCTAGAGTCCATGGGGTCGCAAAAAGTCGGACACAACTGAAGTGACTAACACTTTCAGTTTCAAAACAATATGAGATGATCGTTTCCATTTACAGGTAAGGCTGGTTGCGGTCTCGAAAGTCATGGAGCTGCTGAGAGGCATAGGAGGGGTATGAAACCACTGCCACTGAACTGTAAAACCTCCATCCTCGTTTACCAACAGTGCTGAGGTATCACTGCTGCCTCCTGGTGGCCAAAACACTCTGGACTGGCTCCTGGGCCAACGAGTTTCTTCCAGTTTCTGATGTTACTCATCCTGACCAGGAAACGTTGAGTTCTTTACAGAGAAAACCTGCGAGACGCCTGGACCTAACTCTGAGGAGGTAAGTGACCCTAAAAGACAGACATGAAACTATGACGTTGTGATTTCCTGCTATTATTTGGGGGAAGACAGGTAAGTCCTAATAAAACCTTTGTTTCACTCTCACCAATACCAATTATTCACAGAGAATTAACCACTGCTGGGGCTCTTCCTTTCCTATAGGGAGCACAGCTGGCGATCTACAGAACCTGGCCTCTGTGTTGGGCTTTAGTCCTTTGAATATCAGTGCCCTCTGGAGGTTGAACTCAGAGAAGCAAAGGTGAGAGGGGAGCACACTTGGAGTTTTCTGCCCCTGCTCCTCTTTATCGAAGTCCCTGCCTCCAAGCGCAAAGGCTGGGGCACTTTGGAGGAATGTCTTTCCTAGTGTGACCCTCAAGTGTGAAATATCAAGGAACCACTGGGCTAATAGGAAATCACTTGGTTCCTCACATCCATGTCCAAGGTTCTGGTTTGTCCCCCGTGATGGATCTTCCTGCATGGTCTATCCTGTTTACCTGTCTCAAGGTAAAGGGTTTCCAGCAACACCTTTCACCAAGAGGGAGGGATTCCCAGTGAGAAAACAGTATCACTATACACACAGTGTGTCCGTGTTTTCTTTGTTAGGATACAAGCAGGCCCAGAGAACAGATGTAGATTTTCTCTATGGCTCTGTTCCTGCCTGGCAGTCCTAAGACTGATGGTAGGAGCTGGAAAGAAACCAGCCTAAGGTTTGTTGAGCACCTACTGTGTGCTGGCCCCTACTTTAACTTGCTGATTTTCTTAAGAAGACTATCTTTTCCTTTGGTTCTTCTTCTTCTTCTTTTAAATTTTCTGACCACACCATGTGATATGTGGGCTCTTTCAGTTTCCTGAGCAAGGATCCAACCCACACCCCCTGCATTGGAAGCTCAGAGTTTTAACCAATGGACGACCAGGGAAGTCTTTCCTTTGGTTCCTTTAAAGCCCTAGGTTGAGTTTATTTTTAAATGATAGACTTGTCCCTTAGATAGGATGCCCATAGGAGGGCTGCTCAGATGACAGCCAGCAGCAAGAAAATAAGGTGATACTACAGTCCCAACAGAGTGAGCCTGGTGAATCTCATGCCTATGGTTAGGACTGACGAGGAGGAGAGGGATTCCTAGACTCTAAGCTTCCTCTTTTTACCCCAGAAAGTGCAATTTGGGAAGTTTAGGCCTAAGAAGCCTTTGGTATAGTCTGTATTTGATTTGTTTGGATAGCTGGGCTTGGACTGTGTTCCTGTGTCAGAAACCATCTCGTAGTAATGATTTTGTGTCTTTCTGCTGTGGCCAAGGCCTTGACTTGGTAGCGCACCCACATCCTCTCAACCCATATCATTACTGAGCTCACGGGTTCAACTTGCATCCATCCTCAGGCACCTGTGTCCATCACCAGCTATCTTTCTTTGGAGGTAGGAACCCATTCTGGCCACATGCAAAGCAAGCCAGAAATGCGAGGGAATTGATGTCTATCTCATCAGTAGCCTTCAACCTTTAACTGTAGGAAATTCGATATATCATCTACAGAACATAAGGATAATGTGAACCCTATAATGTAAGATCATGCTCAGAGGTGATGCCCAGAAGCTTCTTCCTTTAGAATGCCCACAAGTCTCTTAAAGGCAAAGACTAGGACTTTATTAGGATTCTAAACCCAGTGCCAATTTCAGTCAGTGTGTGTGTGCTCCATTGCTCAGTCTTGTCTGACCCTCTGTGACTCCACGTACCGTAGCCCACTGGGCTCCTCTGTCCATGGGATTTTCCAGGCAAGGATACTGGAGTAGGGTGCCATTTCCTTCTCCAGAGGGTCTTCCCGACTCCAGGATTGAACTCACATCTCTTGTGTCTCCTGCATTGGCAGGTGGGTTCTTTACCTTTAGAGCCACCAATTTCAATTTCAGTCAATAATTCTCTAAAAATCACTGGTATGGTGCTGGGCAAGGTGGGATAGCACTTATCAGAATTTAGTGCTCAATCTAAAGAGATTTCAGTCTGGTGGGTTTAGCAGACTATAGTCTTTTCCATTCAAACTTTTGTATTAGTTATCTCTTGCTCTGTAACAGATTGCCACAAACTTAATAGCTCAAAACAAGAATCATGTGTTATCTCTTACAGTGAGTGTGGGTCAGGAATTC
The DNA here is from genome assembly GCA_006410615.1 of Neotragus moschatus. Taxonomy (NCBI): domain Eukaryota; kingdom Metazoa; phylum Chordata; class Mammalia; order Artiodactyla; family Bovidae; genus Neotragus; species Neotragus moschatus. Next base: position 881,623 of record SJYA01002873.1, read on the forward strand.
AGGGTTGGCTTCCCTGGGTCTCTTACGAGGTTGCAGGGCTATAGTCACTGGAAGGCTCCACTGGGGGTGAGGATCCACTTCCAAGGTTCCTTACTCACTTGCCTGGCTATGATTGGAATCTCTAGCTGCTTTTCACATGAGCCTCGCAGCAGAGCTGCCTGAGTATCCCCATGGCATGGTGGCTTAGGGGGCCATCCAAGGAGTCAAGCTGTAATGCCTTTTCTGACCTAGTGTTAACCGCTCCGTCATATCCAGCTGTTTACAGTTTCACAGACCATAGCCCACCCAGGCTTCTCTGTCCGAGGGATTCTCTAGGCAAGAATACTGGAGTGGATTGCCAATCCCTTCTCTAGGGGATCTTCCCGACCCAGGGATCGAACCCAGGTCTCCTGCGCTGCAAGCAGATTTTTACCTTTTGAGCCACAGGGAAGACCTTTTTCTGACCTGGCCTCTGAAATTACATACTGTCATTTCTACGTTATCTTATTGGTCACACAAGTCAGTCCTGGTTCACTGTGGAGGAGGCCACACAGGGAGTGACTAGCAGGTGGTGATCATCTTGGAGACTGGTTACTGTGGGTTTCTACAGAAAAGTTCATCCCCTGTAGGGGTTTATGGGAGAAATCCATAGAAAAACAACAGTTTCAAATTACATTGGGAAGCATCTATTGATGGGACAAGCAGAAACGTTTAAAATGCTCTTATTTGGTAATTTCCCATAATGCTCTCTATGGGTACTGGTCTGTAAACTTTTTGTCAAACATTCTCCAACCCACAGGAAAGCTTTGCTTTGATATTGAGGTGGAAACTCCTTACAAATGTGTAAATCAAGTCACACTTGAGCACCATATTTGAGAGCTCTGCTTTTGATGTGGAAAAGTCAGCTCTCAGATGACTGGTTTTCTTCTAAAACCTAAAATCCCCCAACTTCTCAGAGATGTAAGTCAGAACCTTAATCCCTAGAGTCAGGTCAGGCCACAGTGCGGGTATGGCTACATGCCGGTGTTCTCTGATCCGGGATAAGACTACACAGTGGAGCCCTTTGTTGTGCTCTGGGCAGAGGGCGTCCCTTGGCCCAATTGCTTTGGGGCTCGTTTCCTGACCGGGAAGGTTTTACCACCTGGAGGACAGATCGCTCCAAAATAAACAGGCCTCCCCACCTCCCAGCTTTGAGCTCTGTGCTGAGCCCTGAACTTCAGGCAAAAGAAATGAACTGTGGACTTATCATCAGTAGCAGTAAATACCAGTGCTTCAAAGAAGTTTTTACATTTTTTTTAGGTCCTTGCTACCAGAGGTCAAGTTCCCACTGCAGCAATGGTGGGGCTGGGGCGGGGTGGGGGAGTTGGGGGGGGGAGCAAATCTGAGGAGATGGCATTGAAAGAAACCAGGAAAAAGGAAATGGAAGCAATTGACATGCTGAGCTTTATTTCTCAGCCATGGACATAGCCCTGGAATCCCACTCTTATCTTATGGGAAGTAGTCCTTTTAGCCATTCCAAAAAAATGAAATAAAATTACAGTGCTATGGTATGTTCAAAAATACCAGTGCTATGCACAGGGAACTCTCCTCAATGTTATGTGGCCACCTGGATGGGAAGAGAGTTTGGGGGAGAATGGATTCATATATACCTATGGCTGAGTCCATTTGCTGTCCACCTGAAATAAGCACAGCATTGTTAACTGGCTACGCTGCTGGTGCTGCTAAGTCGTTTCAGTTGTGTCAGACTCTTTGTGATCCAATGACTGCAGCCTGCTAGGCTCCTCTGTCCATGGGATTCTCCAGGCAAGAATACTGGAGTAGGTAGCCATTCCCTCCTCTGAGTTCAGTTCAATCACTCAGTTGTGTCCGACTGTTTGTGACCTAGTGGACTGCACCACGTCAGGCCTCCCTGCCATCAGCAGCTCCTGGAGTTTACTCAAACTCATGTCCATTGAGTCGGTGATGCCATCTCATCCTCTGTGGTCCCCTTCTCCTCCTGCCCCCAATCTTTCCCAGCATCAGGTTCTCCTCAAATGAGTCAGTTCTTCAGGCCATCAGGTGGCCAAAGTATTGGAGTTTCAACTTCAACATCAGTCCTCCCAATGAATATTCAGGACTGATTTCCTTTAGGATGGACTGATTGGATCTCCTTGCAGTCCAAGGGACTCTCAAGAGTCTTCTCCAACACCACAGTTGGCATCAATTCTTCTGTGCTCAGCTTTCTTATCGTCCAACTCTCACATCCATACATGACTACTGGAAAAACCATAGCCTTGACTAGACGGACCTTTGTTGGCAAAGTAATGTCTCTGCTTTTCAATATGCTGTCTAGGTTGGTCATAACTTTTCTTCCAAGGAGTAAGCGCCTTTTACTTCCCTCCTCTAATGGGGTATGTTACATTTTTTGGAATATTTTAAAGTTGCTCAGTCATGTCCGACTCTTTGCAACCCCCTGGACTATACAGTCCATGGAATCCTCCAGGCCAGAATACTGGAGTGGGTAGCCTCTTCCTTCTCCAGGGGATCTTCCCAATCCAGGGGTTGAACGCAGGTCTCCTGCATTACAGGGGGATTCTTTACCAACTGAGCTATCAGGAAAGTCCCAAATCTGACACGTGTAGTTTGTTTCCTCCTGCCCCTTAAGAGAGAGATAAAAATGTCTGAGACTTGCAGCCTCCATTTGGAGACCTCTAACCTTCCTACCTGTTACCTTCTCATTCCCCGCTTTTCTTTTAGGAGAATTACGCTGCCTAGGGAAAGGGGCTTCGTTTTCATTCTGTAACTGCTTCTGAGCTGATAAGGGGTGTCGTTCCTAAATTTGTGAAGCAACATATTCTCCTAACCCTCATATTGAGGGTCTCTGATCCAGAGGCCCCAAGTAGTTGTTGGAGGAAGCTGCCACAGTGGCAAGAGTTTGAGCAACCATTTGTGACTTAAAAGCCTTCATGTGGCTAGAAACAAATCCAGTCACAGTTACAGATGCAGGGAGCAAGCAGCAAAAACAGAACAATCAGCAAAGTTAAAAGTATTATGTCCACAGTTAAGGTACAAAGTGTTGCACCAGTCCATTTTAGGATTGTTAGATGTCATCAGCTGTACTCAATTGGCTATACTCCAACGTGAAATTAAAAGTAAAAAGAAAAAAATCATACACTAGTAAAAAAAAGAATAGCAGTGCTATGGTATGTTTGCTTCATGATATAAATATGTTAAGATACATTCTCTTTTAGCTTTCTCACAATAACTGTTGAGGTTAGTGTTATTTGCCTCTAGCCATTCTAATGAAAATGGCAAACCCGCCCCCCTTTGTCCTGCTTTATTTTTTCCATCGAGCTTATTACTCTCTGGCATTATATCCCACATCTTTATATTTGTTTACTTTCCTATTATCTAGTTGCTCGTCTTAAGAGGTAGTGTCCATCAAAACAGGAAATGGGTTTGTTTNTCTAATGAAAATGGCAAACCCGCCCCCCTTTGTCCTGCTTTATTTTTTCCATCGAGCTTATTACTCTCTGGCATTATATCCCACATCTTTATATTTGTTTACTTTCCTATTATCTAGTTGCTCGTCTTAAGAGGTAGTGTCCATCAAAACAGGAAATGGGTTTGTTTCACTCTTTGCCACGTTCTCAGAGCCTGCTTAATGCTCCGTACACAATTACTGGCAAATAACTTTTGCACTGAGTCAGCTGTGAGAGATTAAATAACTTCCTACAGGCCTTCGAAGTCTAAATTTGATGCCCTTTTCATGCCTGTTTTCTGTATCAAGAGTCCAAGGAAACTGAGGCCACACAGTTGCACAGCTGCAAAATGGAAGTTCTCACATCACAGCCCAGGGCTTCTGGCATTTACTCAGCCTTGTTCTTGCTGCAATAGGCAAGCACAAGATTTTGCCCCAGGATATAAGACCAGTGCTTAGGCTGGTAAACATTCTCCTGTGCTCTCCAGCGTGGTTCACTGGCCTCCTGGAAATGCAGGAGGAAATGCACTTTGGGTGAAACTCAGCACAATTACCTCAGACCGCAGCGCTCATTCCACCCTTATTATCAAAATGGCCCGTAAGAAAATGGCTTGAACACAGTTACACATGGCTACTCAGATGTATATATGTAAATTTCTACATGGGAAGAGCTTGTGTCCAAAGCTCTGAGCAAAACATCTGAATCAGTAATAGGGTGAAGCCCCATGGAAGAGATTTTGTCATGATTATGGATTTTTAGGGTCATTGGACAATTCCTTCTCCATCTTCCGCTTGAAATAGTTTTCTTCTTTGCTTGCCCCCTGGCATTCCTCTCTGCTTCTCTGCCTTTATCTCTCCCGAGAGGTGAAAGAGGCTGTCAGGATTGAACATGCCCAGTAAATGACCGAGGAGCTTTGGTTGCCAAGCTGGGGAAGCCGCAGCAACCACTCCCTTATGGCCATGTGCTTGAAGAGTCAAGAACAACCAAAATACATGAGCTGGGAGTCGACCCTCACAAGCAAACAGATTGGTCCAGCTTCCATCACTAAAACGGCTTGTTGGAGGAGTCTGGTTCTACTGAGCGGAACCACATGTTTATACCCAGTGACTCAGTTCAGTGTGTTCCTCCTGAAAATAGAATTGGAGCCCATGAGCCATTGGCCCTGGTTTGGTGGATTTGTTATACAAGGCCTACCTTGCCCATCACTCCTGGGGTGAACTGCCTTTCCAAGCCCACCCTCTTTGCATCTCAGGAGTAGACAAAAACAGCACTGCTTGATAAACTACTTACAAACTGCAGCGTCAGGCAGGAAATAAATTTTTTTTGTCCCTGAATACATTGCATCATGGGCTTTGCTGGTAGCTCAGCTGGTAAAGAATCCACCTGCAATGCAGAAGACCCCAGTTCAATTCTTGGATTGAGGAGATCTATTGGAGAAGGGTTAGGCTACCCACTCCAGTATTCTTGGACTTTCTTTGTGGCTCAGCTGGTAAAGAATCCGCCTGCAATGTGGGAGACCTAGGTTCAATCCGTTAGTTTGGAAGATCCCCTATAGAAGGGAAAGGCTATCCACTCCAGTATTCTGGCCTGGAGAATTCCATGGATTGTATAGTCCATGGGCTTGCAAAGAGTTGGGCACAACTGAATGACTTTCACTCACATCACATCAAGTGGTTGCACAGTGTTAAAATTTCCCAATAATTTGTCATATATCAGCAGTATTTTTTCCTTTGGAAATACAGCATAAAGGGAAAAGAACCAATGGGAAGATCAAAGGTATTGTAGTGTGGGTTCAAATTCCAGACCTGCCATTTATAGTCTGTAGGCCCTGGATTGAGTGAGCTAACTTTTTTAAATATCCTGTTTGTTTTTTTCATCTATAAACCAAGTACAGGGTTATTGTTAATGCTTGGAGTACAGAAATTGTCAGAGCCTGACAGATAGTAGGGTCTTCATGGCACAGAATATTATTACTATCATTTGTTAAATATCTACTGTGGGTCAGGATGAGGGCAGTCACAGTCTGAGAGGTGGTGAAGAGGAAGTAAGGGGGCATTTTTGTCCACTGCCAAGTTTTGAGTTCCTTGGACAAATGGGGCCTTTGCTTTTGCATCTTAAAAAATAGGAGAAAATGCTATTCTCATGGACAGAAGAGCCTGGCAGGCTACAGTCCATGGGGTCGCAAGAGTCAGACATGACTTAGCGACCGAACCGCCACCGCCGTCGCCTCACTTAAAAACCAACAAATATTTATTTTGAAGAGCATGCTATACACAGACACTATACTAGGTTTTCCTTAAAATGTACCTTTGCTTTTCCCAACCCTTGATTATTGCTTACTCAGACTATGCATAAGAAAATGGAACCTCAGAGTGATGAGGAAATTTGGCCAGAATCCTGATGTTAGTGAGTGGCAGAGTTGGCATCTTGAGCCTGAATTTTTTGCCATTTGTTTATACACCATTTATGGAATGAGATATTGTATTGAAACTTGTAAACATGAGGTTTATTATGATTATTATTTTTGTCAAGGGCTGATTACATTATAAATACACAGCTGGATGATTGGGAAACAGAGAAAATAGTGGGAAACCATCCCTGACATTGAGGGACTGAGAATCTCTTTGGGATCTTATGTTCTTTGGCATATAAAAATTGTCTTCCTAAAATAGAAACAATGTTCTGGTTTTTAAAAAAAGACATTAAAAAATGCAATTAGTCTTTCCCTTGGCAAAGGAGAAAGGGAAATGGGAGGGTGACTCCAAAGCATTGTGCGGATCAAATGCAATAATGACTCAAAAAGAAGCTTGGAAAGTAAAAGACACGCTTTAGATGTAAGGCATTGCTGTTATGCGTATTATTTATTTGCTATTATTAGAAACCATTGGTCATATAAGTTGCTGCAATCCTTGCAGAGAGAAAACTGAAAGATCATGCATCCTCAAAGGCAGTGGGTGAGAAATATTGAGTAAGGGGTAGAACAAGAACCATAGGAGTTCCAAGAAGGACATCACCAAAGGTAATGTTTGTAGACGGTCTGGAACTCAGAGACTTCTAGATTAAAATCAGATACGTTGGAGGTGATTCATGCTGAAGTACTTGAAATGTTGCTTAGTCGCTAAGTCGTGTCTGACTCTGAGACCTCCTAGACTCTAGCCCACTAGGCTCCTCTGTCCATGGGATTTCCCAGGCAAAAATTCTGGAGTGGGTTGCCATTTCCTTCACCAGGGAATCTTCCTGACCCAGGGATCAAACCTGCCTCTCTTGTACCTCCGGCATCGGCAGGTGGATTCTTTACCACTGAGCTACCAGGGAAGCCCAACTGAAGCATAGACCTGAGTGATTGAAGGGCCCTTAAATCATCTGACTGGGCTTCGTATTTGGTGCCAAGAACACATGTGCATTTTATCTTTACAGACAGGTAATCCAAAGTTTCCTGATGTGTTTGGACAAGTGGGAAGAGTGCAGTAGAGACCAGGTATTTCCAGATTTGTTTAAGGGAAGTAGAAAGAAACCAGAACTTGGAGCCAATTCCTCTCTTATCCTGCAATGTGAATTCAGACAAGTTACACTGAAACTTTCAGAACCTCATTTTTTCCCCCATCTGTAAGAGAAAGGCAAAGAACAAAACCATAACGACACCATTGGGGTTAGGATGGGAGAAAACTGAACAGCACAAGTGAGCATACAGCTGGTACAGAAATGTGCTCCTCTCTACCCAGCTCTCTCAGTCGCTGTGACGAATTTAACCCCTTTCTTTTCCCAGCAGAATCCAATAAAGAGCTCACGTTTTCCAGGCCAGGAGGAAAGGATGGTTGACTCCCCACTTAACTGAAATGAGAGTGTAAACTGCTTCAAAAGCAGGGTTAGTGGACTTTATCTTTGTATTCTCAGTCACTGTTACAGTGCCTAGAACTTGGAAGGCACCCCAAAAATGTTTACGAAGCTGAAAATATCACCAGGTTGTTAATAAAACTTCAGATTATCCCCCTCCTCCCCCAGCCTATTTTTACCTTAGAAGAAATATCAAACCAGCATCATGTGAGACAGTTCTGATTCTGGTTGGGTCAAATAGCCCCCGTTGAGCCAGCCGTCTTAAAGTTAAAAACTATAAACTGTGGATAAAACCTACTGAAAAATCCAATTACTTGAAGGCAGTAGAAAGTGAATAAAAGCAGATACTAGAGGAGAGTTGATTTGTGCACAAAATGGATGCCACTGGGTACACTTCCCTTTATTTATCTATTTTTATTTTTTAAAATATTTACTTTTATTTATTTATTTGGCTGTGCCAGTTCTTAGTAGTGGCACGTGGAATCTAGTTCCCCGACCAGTGATCCAACCTGGAACTTCCACATTGAGAAGGCAGAGTTTTAGCCACTGAACTACCAGGGAAGACTCATCCTTTATNAGAACACTGGAGTGGGTTGCCATTTCCTTCTCCAATGCATGAAAGTGAAAACTGAAAGTGAAGTTGCTCCAGTCATGTCTGATTCTTAGCAACCCCATGGACTGCAGCCTACCAGGCTCCTCCGTCCATGGGATTTTGAAGTATACATAGGTGCATATGATTTTCCTTTGCCTCAGGATCCCAAAGAGCTCAAACTGGTACTCAGCTGAGCAAGATGTGCCATGAGTTGGACTGAGTAGAGAAAAGCCAGAAAGCTTGCTTCACAGAGTGGCTTTTGAGAATCTGGGATGTGTTGATTCACAGCTGAGGGGCTGGGGAATAGCTGGCTGCAAATTCATAGGAATAAGAGCCCAGAACAAAGGAAACAGGAGGACTCAGGGAGGTGATGAGGCCAGATAGCGGGTAGAGCTTTGGCCCAGGAACCAGCTGCTCAGCCCAGACTTCCCCATAACTGCCCATGGTCTGGCCTCAGCAAACACTTTGTGAGCCTCAGTTTCTATACCAGTAAAAGTGGTTTTCCGACTTGTTTTAGCTGGAAGCTCTGCAAATAAATGTAACGTGGCAGCTACCGTTAGAACTCTGGTCTATTTGGTTGAACTTGGGGTGTGAAACCAAGACCCTGACTTGGTTCAGCTTTTCCTGGTCCCCCATGGAGGCCCCTGTGGAGACCTCCTTGGCCATTTCAGGGCTCCTCAGAACACAATCTGAAATAGTGTTTTAGGTGGTTTTTTTTTTTAATATATATGTTTCTTTTTTTTTTAATTGGAGGATAATTGCTCTGTAATGTTGTGTTTGTTTCTCTGCACAACAGCGTGAATTGCTATGCGTGCTCAGTCTCTTCAGTTGCATTCAACTTATTATGACCCTCTGGACTGTAGCCCGCCAGGCTCCTCTGTCCATGGGATTCTCTTCTCTCTTGAGGCTCCCTCCCACCCCACCCCCATCTCGCCCTCCCAGGTCATCACAGAGCAGCAAGCTGAATTCCCTGCGCCATACAGCAGGTCCCCACTATCTATTTCACACATGGTGAGAGTGCCAACACCACTCTCTCAAATTGTCCCACCCTCTCCTTCCCGCCTTGTATCCACAAGTCTGTTCCCTACATCTGTGTCTCTATTCCTGGCCTGCAAACAGGTTAATTAGTACTGTTTTTCTAGATTCTGTATATAGGTGATCACTGATGTCACTTTCAGTCCTAGCATTCCATTCAAGCCTAAAACCCTGCCTGTATTTGCAAGATGACATTTTGACAAAGTAAGTTCACTTACATCAAAAAAACAAAAAACAAAAAAACCTGAGGAGCCTCCAGCCTTTGGATTGCACCTCTGGGCGTGCCGTGTTCTGTTTCCAGGCTCATCAAGCCTGCAGGGCTCGTAGAATTAGCAGAAGCGTCAAGAGAATTTAGTCGGCCTTCCCGTGGCCAGTGCAATTATACAGTGGAGAGAGGCACACCGCCAGGATTTTAACATGAAGCAGGCACCCCTGGGGAACATTGACAAGTGACCAGGAACTGTCTACATGTGGCCAGGAGCCAGAGGCGGCCAGCTGGGCCTGACTTTTGGATAAATATGACAGTTCCAGATCTGTAAATATTCCAGGACTGGAGGAGAATGAATTCTAGTGGTATTCAAAACAAGGTCCTTAGCATCTTTATTAGAATCGTCATCCTCCAGATTACCGTGGCTGTTATTCAATTGCTAGGGGTCTTCAAGGATGTAACAGCCTGCTTTTAAGACATAGTTGGGGGACTTCCCTGGTGATCCAGTGGTCGAGAATCCTCCTTGCAATGCAGACTCAATTCCTGGATGGGGAATTAAGATCCCATGAACCATGGCATGGCCAGAAAAAAAAGAAAAAAGTAGTAGGTGGCAAGGAGGTAACAGGAGCTGTAGAAACAGAAGGAACTTCAGGGTCTGACAGATCCAAGCTGGAACTCTCCAGTTCTACCTCTTACTGGCTGTGTGATTTTGTTTTTGTTTTAAACTCGTCTAAACTTCAAGTTTCTTAGCTCTACATCAGCAATAAATTGCCAACAGAATTGCAGTTCGCTCTGCCAATTGAAAAAACATGCACAACCCAAAGTTTGAAGTTATGTTTTATTTAGGGAGCTTACTGAGGACCATAGCCCAGGAGACAGTCTATCAGATAGCTCTGAGGATCTGCTCCAAAGGGGAAAAGGAGGAACCAGGATATATAGGAGTTTTTGCTGGAAAATACACACACACACAAAACCCAAGAAATTAACCATGTAATCAAACATCAAAAGACAGCTGTTAATAAAACGCCAGGCACAGCTCAGTGCTCTGTGATGACTTAGAGGGTGGGGATGAGGGGAGGGCGGGCTGAGCAGTGGGAGGGAGACTCAGAGAGAAGGGATATATGTATACTTATGGATGATTCGTGTCATGTCATGGTACAGCAGAAACCAACACAACATTGTAAAGCAATTATCCTCCAATTAAAAGTAAATTAAATAAAAATGGCAGGTACTTTCTCCTTTCCTCTTGGGATGCTTACTCCTGGAATCCAGACTGAGGAGGAAGTCCAGCAGCCTCACAGAGAAGCCACAGGGCAGGTCTTTCCAGCCAACAGCCGGTACCAACAACAGTCAGGATGAGACTGCAGATGGCCCTGGCCCCTAGTCAGATCACTTCCAGTTTCCTGGCTACCCCAGCTGATACCATGTAACCCAAACGGTTCCAGAGAAACCCTGCTCAGACTATAGATTTGTCAGAGAAATAAATGTTTTCTGCCACTAGGTTTGGGGCAGTTTTTTATGTGAAGCCTAAATTCCCCTCCCCGGCTCGGGTGGTATTCCCAGCTGGAGGTAGCCATCCTCCAGCTACAGCGAGGGTGTGCTGCTAAGGTGAGGGAGGGTTTATGACCCCCCTCTCTTCCACCCGGAATTGCCCTGGGCTGGCTGAAGCCACAGGGAGGTTATGTCCATCATCTCCACCCTGCAGGCAAAGACTGTCACGGAAGGTGGTCCCCTGGCCTCAAGGCAGGATTGGACCTCTGGTACAGCTCACATTCCAGTGCCCCTTGTGGGATTAGGCTAAGGCTGGAATAGTCATTGGAAGGACTGATGCTGAAGCTCCAATACTTTGGCCACGTCATGCAAGGAACGAACTCACTGGAAAAGACCCTGATGCTGGGAAAGATTGAGGGCAGGAGGAGAAGGGGGTGACAGAGAATGAGATGGCTGAACGGCATCATTGACTCAAAGGACGTGAATTTCAGCAAACTCCGGGAGACAGCAAAGTACAAGGAAGCTTGGTGTGCTGCAGTCTATGTGGTCGCAGAGTCAGACACAACTGAGTGACTGAAAAACAGATCCCCAGTGAAGCCACATCCTGGTCGAGCTCTTTCCCTGCCCCAGCCCCTTCTCTCTCTCCCTTTCTCCTGGGGGGTTTCCTCAATATTTCACATATGGTAGAATCTCTGTCTCAAGCCCTGTATCCAGGTACCTGACGGAGAACAGGCACTAACGGACGTTTCAAGTAGTGTGGGGAGAAATCTACCTACTTCATGTGTAACTCGGTCTTCACAACAATCCTATCTAGTGGACTCTACCATGAGAAATGAAGCACGTGATTATAAATCAACTCCCCAGGGATCGAACCCGGGTCTCCCGCATCGCAGGCAGATTCTTTACCAGCTGAGTCACAAGGGAAGCCCTTACTTCAATAAAGAAAAGTAAAAATTAAAAACAACACAAAATGAAGCAACTGAGGCTCAGAGAGTTTAACTAACTGATCCAAAGATACACAGCAAATACGCGACCAAGCTGGATGAGTGCTATCTGTCTGCCTTGTATTTTAATCGTCGTATCTGTGCTTACCTCTTGGTGGTGGATTGCTTCAGTGTGAGGCTGGAGCTGCTGCNTATGACCCCCCTCTCTTCCACCCGGAATTGCCCTGGGCTGGCTGAAGCCACAGGGAGGTTATGTCCATCATCTCCACCCTGCAGGCAAAGACTGTCACGGAAGGTGGTCCCCTGGCCTCAAGGCAGGATTGGACCTCTGGTACAGCTCACATTCCAGTGCCCCTTGTGGGATTAGGCTAAGGCTGGAATAGTCATTGGAAGGACTGATGCTGAAGCTCCAATACTTTGGCCACGTCATGAAAGGAACGAACTCACTGGAAAAGACCCTGATGCTGGGAAAGATTGAGGGCAGGAGGAGAAGGGGGTGACAGAGAATGAGATGGCTGAACGGCATCATTGACTCAAAGGACGTGAATTTCAGCAAACTCCGGGAGACAGCAAAGTACAAGGAAGCTTGGTGTGCTGCAGTCTATGTGGTCGCAGAGTCAGACACAACTGAGTGACTGAAAAACAGATCCCCAGTGAAGCCACATCCTGGTCGAGCTCTTTCCCTGCCCCAGCCCCTTCTCTCTCTCCCTGTCTCCTGGGGGGTTTCCTCAATATTTCACATATGGTAGAATCTCTGTCTCAAGCCCTGTATCCAGGTACCTGACGGAGAACAGGCACTAACGGACGTTTCAAGTAGTGTGGGGAGAAATCTACCTACTTCATGTGTAACTCGGTCTTCACAACAATCCTATCTAGTGGACTCTACCATGAGAAATGAAGCACGTGATTATAAATCAACTCCCCAGGGATCGAACCCGGGTCTCCCGCATCGCAGGCAGATTCTTTACCAGCTGAGTCACAAGGGAAGCCCTTACTTCAATAAAGAAAAGTAAAAATTAAAAACAACACAAAATGAAGCAACTGAGGCTCAGAGAGTTTAACTAACTGATCCAAAGATACACAGCAAATACGCGACCAAGCTGGATGAGTGCTATCTGTCTGCCTTGTATTTTAATCGTCGTATCTGTGCTTACCTCTTGGTGGTGGATTGCTTCAGTGTGAGGCTGGAGCTGCTGCCTTTGCTGCATTTTAAAGGATGTAAGTATGCGTAGTAATTCACCCCAGTTGTGACTCTCTCCTCCCTGTCCTGGGAAGTATTCTGCTTGTCATATCAGATGGGTCTTTCTTACTGGAATGGCCTCACCCCTTCTCTTTAATTATCCAGATTCTAACCATCCTTTGAGAGCGTGAAGCCTTATACTAAGACAGGCGTGGAGCCCTGTACCAAAATCACAGGACAAAAATCTCTGAAACTGACTGAACCTCAGAATAGCTGTTGCCATGAGCCTCTGGATCTAAACCGACCAATTCCCTGACCCCGTATTAGGTAAAATACCCTTCCTATTACCCACCCTATAGTTAACTCCCTAACCAAATACCTAATACTACCCTTCCAGTTGAAATTCTCTGTGACTTGAGAAAACTGGCTATTAGCTCATGAAAGGGGTGGCTCTTCCTTGAGCTGGCCAGCTGTTCTAAGAGTGTCTCCAACTCTAACAAATTTTATTCTCCTCTCATTCTGCCTCAAGTCTGGAAATTCTTTTCCACCCTGTGCACTGACCACGACAGACAGTGATATCAAATCTAATTTCCCCATGTAGTTTTTCCTAATCCCCTGCTATCCTTCACCACTTCAGGAACAAACTTCTAGAGCTTTTATTGTATAACCTAGTCATTTCAGCCCCTAACAATTTCCTGCCACCACAGGCCCTGACACATTTCCTTTCAACAGAGGTTAGGTTTACAGATAGATCCGTTTTCATCAGTGAGACTGTAAGCCTTTTAAGGACAGAATCAAGACTTATTTGCTCTTTCCCTAATATCTTGTGTAGTGTCTGGCGCAAAGGAGATTCTTCACAGAAGTCTGTTGATTGGATGAATGAATCAGCAAACTAGTTTGGGTGTGAGTGTGCTTTCTGTCTTTTTGGCTGGATTGTAAGGTCCATAAGACCCAGATCTGGTTTCCCAATTCTTTTAAGATCCTCATCTTCAGCAAATGGTAGAATCAGGGCAGAAATATTCATGGAACTGAATCGTAATAGTCTGTCCTAAAAGACAGTCACACTATGTCCTTGCTCTGAGAAAAGGCAGCTCTCTGTCAAAGGGAAGCAGTCCCATGTGAAATCTTACATGGAAATGAGAGAAATTTTTAATCTCTGAGTTTGTCACTTGTCCAACCCTCTGTGTGCTGTTTTCTATAACTCTGCATGTGACCAAACGTCCTTGACTTGACCTTATGGGAATATGTAAACTGTGAGTTTCAAGCGGGGATGTTTGTGGGAGGAGGGTATCATAGGATGTGGAGCAAATTGTATTTGCAGTTCCCTGACTCAGGAGTGACTTCTGGTAAGTAACAAGAGGTTACTCCACAAGGAGTCTTGTCTGCTTCGTTTAACACAAGACTTTTTATTGGGATGGCACCCTGCCAATCTGACAGGAAGTACACAATGAAGAAGCAGCTGCCTTTAGGTCCCATACTGACCAGCACTAACTGTTTTCAGGCTAGTTTTTAGCATGAAGTTTCTCCTTCAGGAGGGAAAAGTTGAACTCAAAGAACACAGGTGATGTGTCCCTTTGTCCTGGTAGATCAAATACATTTGCTTCTATAAACAAAAAATAATTTTTAAAATGCATCAAAGAGCTTGCAACTCTAAGTACCCCAACGTATACTTTTCTGACATGAATCATCTGACCATCCCCACTTCCCAAGTTTACCTATTTTGCAAGCATACCATGGTCTATATTGGGGCTTTTTCAAAGACATATAAATTTATCTTCAAAGAACAGGGGGTAGGCAGTGAAGTACAGGAGGTTAGGAAAACTCATTACACTTTGGAGAGTGTTTCAAACTTGACCTCAAAGCAGTGACCCAAAAGCTTGCAGTTCAACCTCAAGGTCACTCTGTGTCCCAAGCTGCTGTCAGCCAGGAAAGGTGAGAGTTCCTTGGGTTGGGGTCAGGGTGGGGATAGGGTCAGGAGAAGTTCTGGGCATTCGCAACCATAGGAAGTGCTTGTTCTCTCTTCATTTGGTTTGCTGAAGAAGAGAAAAGAAGCCCACACATCTCTTTGAAGCCCCGTGGGGCTGTTTTCACTGTGAGAGCAAAGCTCATGATTGTTCCTGGAATGCTGGTCCTACCATTTATTGTCCTTGGATTTAATGCCTGCCTTGCATTTGGAATAAAGATCCATTCATTCCTATGCCAAGAAATAAAGAATTCTATTGTCTCCCTGCCCGAATTGTTCCAAGACCATCTTTTTTTTTTTTTTTCCTGAGGCTGACAGGCCAGATAGTATCTCCTTTGGCCCCATGATCTGGTCTCCAGAGGAGATGTTGTGCCCCTTTTTGGTCTGAGCTTCTCAGCCACAATACCGTCACACAGAGCGGTTCTGTCCTCTCGGTACCAGGAACTTCGCCCCTTTCACAAGGACCCTTAACACCTCTGTGGATTGCCAAAGCAGACTTACTCTAATTCTCCACCATCAGGATGGTTGTGTCACTCAAATCAGTCAAACCTTGGGTGGCCGGTAATTCCATCCCTGGGGAGAAATGAGTGTAGCTGATCTGCATGCTGTGAGATGCTCCATCCCAGAATATTCCTTGATGAGTCACCAGAATAAAGGCCAATTTAATTAAAACAAACACAGAAGTGTGAAAAAACAAAGGGCAAAAGAAGTTTGAAGGAAGTTGGTTATCACTTCAGAGGAAAACTACCTCCAGGGGCTGCAGCCTAAACAGTTCCTAACAGAATGTTCTTATTCATTTAGGAGGTTTACTTACAGCACATCTGCCCTCCTAAACCTTCNAAAACAAACACAGAAGTGTGAAAAAACAAAGGGCAAAAGAAGTTTGAAGGAAGTTGGTTATCACTTCAGAGGAAAACTACCTCCAGGGGCTGCAGCCTAAACAGTTCCTAACAGAATGTTCTTATTCATTTAGGAGGTTTACTTACAGCACATCTGCCCTCCTAAACCTTCCGCTTTCCTCTTCAGCCTCCTCTGCCAGCAGACCTCCTGGCCTCCAGCCTGGGAGAGAAGATGAATGCACTCCCCACCCTATACTTGTTTCCTCTGTTTCAGACAAAGGCGACCTTTCTCCAATTTACTGCCTGTCCTTCCTGTTGAGTTCTTCATCCAAATGTCTCCTCCGGAGCTGGTTCCAAGTTATGTCTGCTCTGCATTGCAGGGTCCTTTTTCTTAGTTAGTTGACTCCATTGCTATAGCCTAGAAAAATGCTCAAGTGTCTCTAATCTTTTGAAAACATCCTCCTTTCACCTCTTTCTCCCCATCTCCCCTCCAATCACTTCCCTTTCTCTTCTCTTCCCAGATAAGACCCTTCAAAATATAGCTTATATTTAATATCTCCACTTCTATCTGCACTTTGCCTGCTTCACTTTTCATCACTGTGGTTTCCTCTTTTTTTTTTTTTTTTTAATGCGCTTATTTATTTTTGGCTGTGCTGGGTCTTCATGGCTGCATGGGCTTTCTCCAGTGCAGTTCGCGAGCTTCTCTTTGAGGTGGTTCCTCTTGTTAAGGAGTGCCGGCTCTGGGGCACACAGGCTCAGCAGTTGTGGCTCACGGGCTTTCTTGCTCTGTGGCATGTGGTATCTTCCCAGATCAGGGATGGAACTAGTGTCCCCTTGTCTTGCATTGGCAGACAAGTTATCAATCAATTGTCACCCGAGTGTATGTCCCTTGGTTCTTTGTCTCGTCACAACAAAGACTTGGAGTGATGGACATTAAAACCCCCTCGGCATGTCACAGCTCTCAGGTCTTGGATAGACCGTGTTATAGCTCTCAGGTCTCGAATGGACCACGTTATAGCTCTTAGACAAATCAGTGTTACAGCTCAGTGTTACAGCTCTATTTCATTTAGAAGATAGCAGGAAAACCCATCTTCGAGGCATGAGGGCGCGTTGATCTAAAGATGCGAAGAGAAGAGCGCCCCAGCGCGGGNACCGTGTTATAGCTCTCAGGTCTCGAATGGACCACGTTATAGCTCTTAGACAAATCAGTGTTACAGCTCAGTGTTACAGCTCTATTTCATTTAGAAGATAGCAGGAAAACCCATCTTCGAGGCATGAGGGCGCGTTGATCTAAAGATGCGAAGAGAAGAGCGCCCCAGCGCGGGAGAGAGCGAGTGAATGAGCTAGCTTTGGCCCCTCTTTTTATGTGTTTCTCTCTCCCTGGGCCTGTCCTATGTAAATTGGGCCAGCCAGGAGTGTTGTTTGTTTGACCTGAGGTCCTCTCTCCGGTCCTCGGACCTTCTCTTGTTCTATTTTCGGGGCTTTTCCCTTCCTTGTCTTTTAGTCACCGCCAGTTTGGACTCCTTTTCCCTATTCTACCTACCTAACTCAATGAACCACCAGGGAAGTCCCTATGATTTCCTCTTTAAGCTCTCTACCTCCCTGACAGCAACTTTACTACTTCCAGCCCCCAAGGCCAGGAAAATGATTGAAATAAGACACGAAGGACCTACTTGTCAGAGGCAAAGGACTCTATACCCAACTTGTTTGACTTTGATGTAGCACTTGCCTCCGTGGTCAGTCCTTGCTTCTTGAGATTCTCCTCTGGGTTTTTAAGAAACCATCCCTTCTTAATTCCTCTTCTCTCTCTCCGATGACTCCTCTCCACCTCCACCCTCAAATGCTGATGTTCCTCGAGGCCCTTGGATCTTGTCCCTCTTGCTTTCTCCTGGTAATTTCTCCCATGTCCGTGGTTCCTACTCCTACCCGTGTACTGCTGGTGCCTAAAACATCCCCTAAATTCCAGTTGCTTCTTTCCAGATCTCTTCTCCTGAATACCACCCAGGCAACTCAAACTCAACATACTCAAAGTTGCACGTATCTTTCCTGTAGAACCTGGTCTTCCTCCTGTATCCCATCCAGGAAATAATGTTACCATTCATCCACTCACCCAAGTCAGAAACCTGGGCGGTTATCCTAACTTTCTCTCTTTCCCTCAGCTCCTGTGCCCCATTTATTACCATGTCTTGTAGATCCGACCGCCACAGCATCTCTGATATGTATCTACTCCCCTCTTTTTCCCCATCCCTGACTTTTCTCCTAGATTATTAAAATTCTCTTCTTTCCTCCAGTTTTTTCATCTGCAGTCTGCCTCCCACAAAGCAGCTAGAGTGACCTGCCTTCAGTGGTGCCCTATTGCTTGTGAGCTGAGGCCCATACTCTTTAGTGGGACTGTTAAATCGTGTAGTCCCAGCCTACCTTTCAGTTCACCAGTTTCATCTCTCACCTAAACCCCACACACTCTACTCCCCACAGAGACACAAACTAATCATGCTCCCTCTTTTCACCTTTCCAAGAATGGTGCTTTTCCTTTTCTGACTTTCCTTACTTGCTATTGCTCCATTTTCCTCCAACCTAAACCCACTGCAGCATCACATAATCTATATATCTGTTTTAAGACCCAATTCTAGAGTTATTTCACTTCTAATCACTAAGAGACTTTTCCTGAATAATAATCCATCTCTTACCTCCAGGTACAACCGCAAGTATATTCCTCTGAGTCTCATGGTAGTCTGTACTTTCTTTAACACGGACTTGATAGCCCTGTATTACCAATGTAGTTACTCATTTTTGTTTAGCATTTATCACAGTGCCAAAACTGAATAAATTTTCCCTGAGTAAATGAATGAATAGGCTCTCAACCATTTGCAACTGTAACTTGCAAATCCCGAGTATTAACCAATGAGGAATTTCGCTCCTAGGGGATATCTGCTATGAGAAAGGAGATAAAGCCGTTTTGCTTTCCCAATGTTTTTAATAATTGAGAATATGATGGTGACTAATACCATTCTTTAAAATAATAAAATAGCATCTTTTTTTGTATTACCTTTTATTTTTATCTTATTTTATTTCATTCTTTTCCCCTTGGCTATACCATGTAGCATGTGGGATCTTACTTCCCTGGCTGGGGATAGAACTTGCACCCCCCTACAGTGGAAGTATAGTTTCTTAAGCAGTGGACCAAAGAGAATTCCCTGATTAACATCATTCTTTTTCTGATAGACTGTATTTCCCTCTCCACACACTTTTTTTAAATGTGACCTTGGGATGTCCCCATCCACACGTGGAATCTACTTCCCCTCTCCTTGAGTGTGGAATAGTGTTATGACTCACTTGGAACCCACAGAACTGGGTAATAGTTTGCAAAACTTTTATTTGTTGTTTGTTTTCTTAAAAATTTGCTACAACATTTACCTTGCATAGTTGCATGATATAGACACTTGCGTTTTTAGATTAATCTCCTTTTTTGAGATAATTATGGGATCATGTAGGTTGTATGAAATAGTACAGGATGATCCAGTATACTGCTACCCATGCAACCCAAGAATAACATCTTGCAAAACTATAGCTCAATATCATAACCAAGATACTGACATGGATATAGTCAAAATGTAAAGCACTTCTAGTGCTCCAAGGATCACTGATGATCCTTGTAATTGTGCCATTTCAAGGATGTTATTTAAATAAAGTCAGTTCAGTTCAGTCACTCAGTTGTGTCTGACTCTTTGCGACCCCATGAATCACAGCACGCCAGGCCTCCCTGCCCATCACCAACTCCTGGAATTTACCCAAACTCATGTCCATCGAGTCAGTGATGCCATCCATCTATCTCATCCTCTGTCGTCCCCTTCTCCTTCTGCCCCCAATCCCTCCCAGNAGTTGTGTCTGACTCTTTGCGACCCCATGAATCACAGCACGCCAGGCCTCCCTGCCCATCACCAACTCCTGGAATTTACCCAAACTCATGTCCATCGAGTCAGTGATGCCATCCATCTATCTCATCCTCTGTCGTCCCCTTCTCCTTCTGCCCCCAATCCCTCCCAGCATCAGAGTCTTTTCAAAAGAGTTAACTCTTCGCATGAGGTGGCCAATGTATTGGAGTTTTAGCTTCAGCATCAGTCCTTCCAATGAACACCCAGGACGATCTCCTTTAGAGTGGACTGGTTGGATCTCTTTGCAGTCCAAGGGACTCTCAAGAGTCTTCTCCAACACCACAGCTCAAAAGCATCAATTCTTCGGGACTCAGCTTTCTTCACAGTCCAACTCTCACATCCATACATNAAAAGGCTAACCCTCCTGTGAACAGAGGGAATCAGTCCTGCCTGACTGAGATGGGACATTGGTCTTTTCCAGCCTTCAGGCTTGGACTGAAACATCTGCTCTTCTGGGATCCTGAGCCTGCTGGCTTTCAGATCTTCCATTGGTTCTTTGGATTCTTTGACCTTTGGATTCAGTCTGGAGCTACTTGCTTTTGGATTTCTGGTTTGCCAGCGGTCTGTCATGGACTTCTCAGCCTCCATAATCACATGTGGTGAGCGAAATCCTTACAGTAAATTTCTTTCTACCTATATAGATGTATTGTTGCTGTCGTTCAGTCACTAAGTCATGTCCAACTCTCTGCAACCTCATGGTTTATAGCCCGCCAGGATCCTCTGTTTCCATGGGGTTTTTCTAGACAAGAATACTGGAGTGGGTTGTCATTTCCTTCTCCAGGGGATCTTCCTGGACCAGGGATTGAACCCGGGTCTCCTGAACTGGCAGGTGGACTCTTTACCACTCAGTCACCAGGAAAGTCCCATATTGATATATATGTATAGCCTATTGGTCCTGTTTCTGTGGGGAACTCGATTACACTTGGTAAACTAAACATGTTTTTGTTTGGCTGTTTTAGTATGTTCAGGCTTTCAATGGGCCACTTAAATTTCCCACGTTTAAGTATCTGCACTCCAAACCCTGGCCTGCTGCCTAACAGTGAGCTGCTCTATAAAGATAAATTTAGATCTCCTCCTGAAAGCTTCTAAATTTATGTGGCTTTTTTTGGCTGCACTGGGTCTTCCTTGCTGTGTGTGTGGTTTCTCTAGTTTCTGTGAGTAGGCACTATTGTTTAGGTGAGGTGTCAGAGCTTCTCTTTGCGGTGGCTTCCTTTGTTGCTGAGCGTGGGCTCTAGTCGTGTGGGCTGAGTAGTTGAGGCACACTGGGCTTAGTTGCCCCCAGGTATGTGGGATCTTCCCAGACTAGGGGTCGAATCCGTGTCCCCTGCATTGGCAGGTGGATTCTCAACCACTAGACCACCAGGGAAGTCCTCAAGTGGATTTTCTTTTCAGTTTTTGTTACAAAGTTTTACATATGGAAAATTACAAATTAGGTCCCCAATTTGCAAAGTATAAGCTTGTGAGTAAGTCCGATCAAATAGATGAATAAATGTATGGAATATATGAAAGAAGCAGTAAGTTTGAGATTACTCTGTGTAACAATGTGCTTTGAGGTCTAAAAATTAAAGTTAAGGCAAATTAAAGGGACTCTTTTAAGAGGGATTAGAACAACTTCCATGAGATAACTTCAACCACATGCCAAAGACAAATTAAGTTCTGCAAAGGGTGAGCAGTTTAATGTATGATAACACCGTGATGGTTTATTGAAAAGCCAAAAGCAGGAAAGCCAAAAGTTAGCGCCTCGGTCCATGGAAAATGATGTCATAAGACAAACTGGCTGTCCCACCAGTGGAGGTGAGAGAGGATCTGTGGGTGTGGCATAGCTTAAGGTGTTGCTTAAGTTCTTATGATACTAAGGTTATTCTTCTGCTTGTTGCTTGTATTGAGTGTAAGCAGGTAGGAGGCATTGGAAATGTTCATTGTGATGCCTAATATTGTTCCCAATTTTTGTTTTAAATGAATTAGTGCTGTTTCCCATGCAAGACTGTCACCTCCTTTCTTATATCTTGGGACCTAGTTTACTCCTAATTGTGTCTCTGACAGTACTTAGGTATTAGTACTTAGTGCTGGGCTCCATGCATAGAGGGTCTTTGTATATACTTTTGGAATAGAATGGAAGTTATCATCCACTCAAACAGTCGTGGAAACACTATAATCCAAAGTAGGCAAAGAGTGGTGAAGTTCATCAGGATGAGTACAGATTAGAACCAAGAAAGGCAACACCTTGTATTTGCCTTTTTAAAGCCTGTGTGTGTGTGTGTGTGTGTGTGTGTGTGTGTGGCCACATTGCGCAGCTTGCAATATCTTAGTTTCCCAACCAGGGATCGAACCTGTACCCCCTGTGGTAGAAGCACAGAGTTCTAACCACTAGACAACCAGAATTCCCAATATCTTATACCTTATACCTTGTACAGCATTGTTCTTGCCCAGAACACAACTTCCTTATTATAGCGTACACACCCAGATATCATGCTAAGAACATTACACATCTTCTGAGTAGCAGTTCTTTGTATGGCTATGTCTGAATTTGTTGTCCCTTTGCCTATTGATAGAAATTTGGATTATTGCCAGACTTGGGCTATTATAAATAAAGCTGCTATGAACATTGCATAGAACTCTTTGTGTGGATAGATTATTTTCATTTCCCTTGAGTAAGTATCTAGAAGTATATTATGAAGCTATAGCAAATAATGCCACGCTGGTTTTTGAGGATATACTGATGAATGCATAGAATGTGAAGTCCATTAAAGGGCACAAAGAAATGAGGGAATTTCGTATTTAATACAAGTGGTATGTCAAATCAATGAGGAAAAATGGATTATTCAATCAACAGTGTTGGAACAAATGGGTAGATAACTGAAAAAAAAACATGCTTTAATTGCTTTGCTGATTTAGACTACGTATTGCAAGAAAAGGATGGCTGTTCTTAAGGAGGAATGAAAGGAAAAAAAGAAGTTCTAAAACTCCAGGATCTGGTCAGACAGAAGCTGTAACTAATTCCCATTTCTAACTAGAAAAAACTAAAACTGAGATGGCCTTTGAGTGATTAAGACCAATTACAACTAAGCCTCATGACAAGGAGCAAGTCAAGAGTATGATGATCAAATCTTTTGCTTAAATATCTGGAATAATTAAAGTGGGTCTAGGTAAATCCTTGCAGTTGGACAAAATTGCTCCAGGATTATAGACCAAAGGTACAGTTCTCCCATCAAAGCCCGATACACTCAAGGTACCTGCTGAGAAAAGAACTGCGGCATAGTGATTGGCACATTGAGCTAATTGGAATAAAAATAGATTAAAAGCCAATTATGTTTTTGAGTTACACTGTCTAGAGAGCCAATAGCTGTGTTAAAAGGGATTCTAACTTCTTAACCTAAGACCATGAGCTTATTCAGCAAGTTATTATTCGCCGGACAAGTTCTCACAACTGTTTCACAGCATTACAGGAATCGCCTTTAGTGCGGTCTCCTGGAACAGTTTCTTTGCTGCATATTAGCCAGACCAGAAGCAAAAGCCATTAATTTTTCAGATTTCTCTTATGGGTACCTTTTGTCCCACTCTTGAACTGATTTCTTTACTAGCCCGTGAAGTCACATGGTGGTAACAATTTCAGAATTTCAGTTACTTAAAACAAAAGAGGTTTATATTGTGCGGACTTTTTAAGTAAAAACAATCTCCACACCTACTGGTGGACTTTTATATTGCTTCCAATTGTCACATGTCACAAATAATTCTGCACTGGACATATTTATATTGATATCATTTTGTACATGAGCAAGTATACGTGCAGTTTTGATAGCTAGAAAATGGAATTGCTAGGTTAAAGAGTATGTGAAAATTTGACAGAGACTTACTGACTTATACTCCCACTAGCTATATATGAGAATGATTATTTCCTCCTACCAGCAACAGTATTATCAACCCTTTGGATCTTTGCTCCACCTGAGAAGGGAAACATATTTCATTAATGTTTTGTTTTTCACTTTTCAGGTTATATTAGACTTTTCCTTGCTTTTCAGAAAAAATAAAATAATAGAATTATTTACATTTTTGTTTTGTTTTGTTTTCACATCATTTTGTCCACTTCTCTCTAGTGGTGGCAAAAATGATTAAAGAAGGCAATTCAGTTGATACAAACAAGCTTTATTTAACACTTCATGAAGCAGAAAGTCTCCATTCAAAGAAGTGCAAAATGGGGCAGAAGGCAGCAAGCTTTACCGGGTAAAGAACAAGGAATAAGGAAGAGCCAAGAGAAAATATCTGATTGACCCAGGCTGCAGAGTCTGCTTGCTTGGGGTGAGAAAGAACAAGGAAATGAGTACAGAGCCCAGCGTTGGCTTGCTCTTAGGCTGACTGGATAGACTGCTTTTCAGGTCAAGTGGAGCATTTACAAGGACGCAAAAGTTACCCAGGTTGGAGTTGTTAATCTGCGACATCCCAGGCAACAGTGGGCCATCTTGGGCCCAGAAAGTAATTCGACATATATAACTTTTTCTTACAGGTTTATGAAAACTATTTACACATTCAAGAAAAGAGTCACTTAAGACATACATTGAAAGTATTTTCCCCAATATTTTTATTTCTTTATTTCACTTCTTAAGACTCAGCTTTATTCATTTATTTTTATTTTTGGCTGCCCTGGGTCTTTGCTGTTGCGTGCAGGCTTTCTCCGGTTGTGGTGGGCAGGCTTCTTACTGTGGTGCATCTTTTATTGGGGAGCACAAGTGCTAGGGTGCACAGGCTTCAGTAGTTGTGACACACTGGCTTAGTTGCTCCTCAGCATATGGGGTCTTCCCAGACCAGGGACTGAACCGGTGGCTCCCTGCATTGCAAGGTGGATTCTTAACCACTAGACCACCAGGGAGGCCCAGTTATTTATATTTAGATGCTGTTTTTTTGTATTTTTTTGCCGTGAAGCATCTTCCCTCCACCCCATAGTTGAATACATATTGTTCCTTTGGGTCATCTTTACTTTGGAAAGATTTTGTCATTGAATCAACAAATTAAGGGATACAAGAGCAACATCTCCCTTTTTTCTTCTAGTATCTTTATAGTTTCATATTTTTTTTTTGACATATTTAACCCAGATGAAATGGATTCCAGTGTAAGTTGCAAGGGGGGATACATATTTATACACTGTTTAACTGGTGAGAGTGTGTGCTTTTGTAGATGACGATCTGTGGGCTGAGAAACTGGAGACTAATTTTCCAATGAATATATTTTTCTAAGTTTGAGTNAAAAAAAAATTAATTTCTCCAAGCTCAGATTCAGTTACTGACAGGCACTAATGTAAAGAACAATTACATAAATGGTAGATACATAGAAACTGTGAAATGAGCATGTAATGGAATCTGAATGAGAACAGTTCTGAGTGCATCTTATTTTCTTGCTTACTTTAGGGAAGAGGAAACAGTCTGGCAAGAGTTCTTTTTAGCTTGCACAAATTCTAGCAGAAAAAGGACAAAGTTGAGATTAGGGTCTAATTCATCTAGGTCTTTCGCCACCAAGCTTATTAAATATTAACATACTAAAAACATGCTAATATATAAAATGTGTTTAAATTGTACTGGGGACACAACACAGATACTCACTGAAGTTTTAAATATCTTTATAGTCCTTCCAGAAGAAGTTAGTCTAGCTCAAAAAAAATGACCAAACCACCAAATATTTTTCCAAGTGTGACATTGGTTATCTTTTTTTGTTTCC
This sequence comes from Neotragus moschatus, assembly GCA_006410615.1. NCBI lineage: Eukaryota > Metazoa > Chordata > Mammalia > Artiodactyla > Bovidae > Neotragus > Neotragus moschatus. The sequence continues at coordinate 906,787 of SJYA01002873.1, forward strand.
CACCTATATTTCCACCTGTCTTCTCTATTGTATCTGCCTATTGAAAAACACGAAGACATTCTCAAAGGCAAATGACTCAGGGATTCCTATACAAAGGCAGATCCCAATGAAAACATGACCGAAAACTCATAAAAAAAGGATAAAATAAGAACAAGGTTTGGCAAGTTCTCACCTGTTAACCAGTTCTATTTGAATCATAATGTTTTTCATTTCCCAGTTGGAGATCTGCTCTTCCTGTGCGTGTGCGCATGCATGTGTGGGTGTGCACAGGCACATATGTGTGCCTGCACATGAGTCCAAGGCAGAGAGGAGGATGACGATTCTACTGGGAATTCTTTTATTTATAGAGGAAGAAACACAATCCCATAAATACTGATGCCAGGAAAGCCGCCTGAGTTCAGTTCTGCCTAAGAATAGATTATTGCTAAAAATTCTGGAAACTGTAGGTGAGAGCAGTCCCAGTTCAACACCACTGTTGATAAGGAGATAGCTGTTGACATAAATAAATGATATCTGATCCATAAATACATAACTGGAAGACTGAGAAGACAATGGGCAGTTGACTCCAGAAGCATAATAGCAAATGCTAATGATTGTTCTCCAAAAACTGAAGGACAAGGATTATCAGGAATGAATTCAGTTGAATGAATTCAAGGAAATGAAGGGGGACCCACTATGGTCAAGCCTTCCCATGGATGCCAGGGCCAACACAGCTGTAGGTCAGGTATCACTGACCCCCATCGAGGTGTGATGTAAACAAACACACACACTCTGATGACAGCAACAGCTTCTCTCTGGCAAGGACACATGGATTCTGAGAACTTTAAAAAAAATAATCAAGACACTTCCAACTGAGAAGGAAGTGCTGAAAATACCATGGGGCTTGCCTCTAGTGAAGGCAAATTTAAGTAAGATTAAGATTACGCCTCCTCAACACATGGAGAAGGAAATGGCAACCCACTCCAGTATTCTTGCCTGGGAAAATCCCACAGACAGAGGAGCTTGGTGGGCTATAGTCCATGGGATCGCAAAAGAGTTACACATGAGTAAGTGACTAAAGAACAACTCCTCAACACACATACACACACACACACACACACACACACAATTAAACACCTTTAGATTCAGTTAACTGAGTTATTGTAAACATGTATTTTTACTTCCTTAAAGCTTGGATCCCTCCATTGATACCGTGCTGGCCATCAACCCAGGAGTAACTTTTATTTGATTAGTTAATTTGACTCAGACTGAAGTCAAATTCTGAAACAATCCAACAAGTTACTATGGAAACTGGTGGTGAGATTGAAATGGTAGTTGTGCTAATATTAGCAGCTATCAATCACTGAGGCTCACCATCTGCTGGGTGTTGCTCTAGGTTTTCTATATGCAATTACTCAGTCAATTCTCTAAAGAATCTCTGAATTTAATACAACTTTCCCCCATCGTATAGATGAGCAAACTGAGACACAGAAAGATTAAGAGAGTGTCAAAGGGCATCCAGTTAATAAATGTCAAAGCCAGGACCTGAATCCTAGGCAGGCTGACCACAGAGCCCGTTTTGACCTATGCACGTTGAGATACCCATGTCTATGATTAGTTGTCAAGTATAGAATACCCAGTTTAATTTTTTTTAATTTTTATTTATTTTTGGCTGTTCCAAGTCTGAGTTGCAGCACACAAAATCTTGAGTTGTGGAATGTGGGATCTAGTTCCCTGACTAGGGATCACACTTGGGCCCTTGCATTGGGAGTGTGGAGTCTTAACCACTGGACCACCAGGGAAGTCCCTTAGTTAAATTTGAATTTCAGAAAAACAACAGTCATCCTGGACAATAAATAGTGTCCTAAATATTGTGTGGCCCATACCTAACACTAAAAAATTATTCCCTATTTATCTGTACGTCTTCCAACCTTACCCCAGAGGAAGCTGAGTGTACCAAGGTAGCAAAGAAAACATTTTGGTAAGTTGAAACTTTGGTCTCCAACTCCAAAAGGAGAATTCAGATCACAGCATTAGCTCCAGTTGTGGTTGTTCAGTAGCTCAGTTGTATTTGACTCTTTGAGACCCCATGGACTGCAGCAGGCCAGGCTTCCCCATCCTTCAATATCTTCCAGGGTTTGCTCAAACTCTTGTCCGTTGAGTCGGTAATGCCATCCAACCATCTCATCCTCTGTCACCCTCTTCTCCTCCTGCCCTCAATCTTTCCCAGCATCAAGATCATTTCCAATGAGTCTGCTCTTTGCATCAGCTTCAGCTTCAGTCTTTCCAATTAGCCTTGGAGCAGAACCTTTTTTCCTTCTCCTAGAAGCAGTTTAGAATAACAGCTCTCAGAGCTGTCTGGGGGTCAGCCTCCCTTGAGAAGCTTTCATAACACACATGGCAGAGCCTAGTCTGCGTAAGATGTAGTAGGTTTATGGTGGAATGGGGGTGCCTGTATTTTCAAATTGGCCCTGAAGTGCTGAAATGTTTCCTTTTCTCCTTCTCAGTGCCTCCCTTTCCTTTTCATAGCCTGGCTACTCATGATTGGCCTCTGGACCAGTGACTGGGAATCCCTGGTCTGAAACCCTGATTGAAGTTCCAGTTTACCATTTCTAGCAAGTCCAAGGAGACAGAAAGCCCATGCTCCACCCTCTAGTAGGGGAAAAAGAAAGAATAAACAGGCCAAGAGGATAAGAGAGTTTTCTCACAACACTTGAAACTATAGCCCAGGCCTCCTCATGTTGGGTTTGCAGCCTCAGGCCTGGGTGCCGTATGCCAGAAAGAGATTTTTCAGAAAGAGAGAGAAATGGAGAGAAAGAGCCACGTGGGTGCCAAGCCTCCCACATGGAAGCAGGCCCTGGCACAAGAGAACAAGAGGAGATCGTGTTAAAAATCATCCCTGGAAATGGAGAAAAAGTGGGAAAGGGGCTAGAAAGAGCACCAGTTCCCTCCGCAATGTGACTTCACTTCAGGAAGGTACTGGAAAATTGGCTTAGCAGGATGTGATCAATTGGAACTTAGGATCAGGGTTTCAGTTTAAGAGGATGTGGCAGTTCACCAACAAATAAGCAATAACAACATATGTATAAATAAAAACAAATAGAAAATATCCAAAGGACATAGGAAAAGAAGTTCTATTTCATAAAACTGTTCAGCTATTTTACATCTATATGAATTTCATTATGTATGAGTGTGTATACACACATAATACAGATATAGATAGACACGTTTTATTATGTGTGTATCTGTCTATGTTTACATCTATACTTTTCTTTCTTTCTTTGTTTTAGTTGCTCAGTAGGTCCAGCTGTTTGCAATCCCCATAGATTATAGCCCATCAGGCTCCTCTGTCCATGGAATTCCCCAGGCAAGAATACTGGAGTGGGTAGCCATTCCTTTCTCCAGGGGATCTTCCTGACCTAGGGATCAAACCTGGGTCTCCTGAATTGCAAGTAGATTCTTTACCATCTAAGCCACTAGTGAAGCCCCAATATAAGTATGCTGCATAGCTGTGTGCTAAGTCACTTCAATTGCGTCTGACTCTATACAAACCTACAGATCGTAGCCTGCCAGGCTCCTCAGTCCATGGGATTCTCCAGGCAAGAATACTGGCGTGGGTTGCCATGCCATCCTCCAGGGGATATTCCTGACCCAGGGATTGAACTCACGTCTCTTACGTCTCCTACACTGGCAGGTGGGTTCTTTACCACTAGTGCCACCCGGGAAGCCCCCATATACCTATACTCGTATTATAAAATAAGTCTATTTTTATGGAGTCAATTTTTTTAATTTTTAAATTTCATTTTTAATTAAAATTTATTTTTTACAAATTAAATAAAAAAGTTATTATTGGAATGTATTTGCTTTACAGTGTTGTATTAGTTTCTGCTATACAACAACATGAATCAGTTATATATATATATACACACACACATACACACATGCATATATCCTTCCTCTTGGGCCTCTCTCTCATCCCCTCCATCCCACCCCTCCAGGTCCTCACAGAGCACCAGGTTGAGCTCCCTGTTCTATGCAACAGCTTCCTACTAGCTATCTACTTTACGCGTGATGGTGTACATGCATAGTGTATATCTGAAAAAACAACCACCCCGGAGACAAAAACCTATCACTTTCAGAAAGCAAAAAGCACGAGTCAGAGGGACCAGGACTCAGAGCAGGTAGGTTTTAGGAAGCAAGATGGAGAAGAATGATCTGGAGTTCGGATTGCTGCCCAAAGAAAGTTAAAGCAGTCTATTTAGGGGGAGTCTTGGCAGGCAGGGGATGGGGGCACGTGAGCACCATTCACTAAGGGGAGCAGGTAAATACAAAAGGGGTGTGTGTCCCATGGCTTATTTTTCATGCTGCCCTAAAAAGCCCTAGAAAGACTTTCTACTAACATATAGGCCATATCAGTGGCAGTAGTTACACGGTCTTTAATGTCTTTTTTCTTTACTTAATCAATATTTTAAGAAAGATTTATCTATTTATTTGGCTGCACTGGGTCTTAGCTGCAGAATTCAAATCTTCGATTTTCAATGTGGCATGCAGGATCTTTAGTAGTGGCATGTTGGACCTTAGTTCCCTGACCAGGGATCCAGGCCTGGGCCCCCTCTGTTGGGAGTGTGAAGTCTTGGTCACTGGGAAGACAAGGAAGTCCCTTAATTGTATTTTTTTTTGACTGAAGTACAGCTGATTTATAATGTTGTATTAATTTCTGCTGAAAAGAAAGTGATTTAGGGGCTATACTTATATATACATTCTTTCTTGTATTCTTTTCCATTATGCTTTGTCACAGGACATTGAATACAGCTCTCTGTGCCTTGCAACGCAGGAGACTCTGGTTTAATTCATGGGTGGGAGAGATCCCCTGGAGAAGAGATGGCCTACTTACTCCAGTACTCTTGGGCTTCCCCAGTGGCTCAGATGGTTAAAGAATCTGCCTGCAATGCAGGAGACCTGGGCTTGATCCCTGGGTTGGGAAGATTCCCCTGGAGGAGGGCATGGCAACCCACTCCAGTATTTTGCCTGGAGAATCCCCGTGGACAGAGGAGCCTGGCGGCTACAGTCCATGAGGTCACAGAGTTGGATACGACTAAGTGACCAAGAACACACAGCATAGCCCTGTGCTATACGGTAGGACTTTGTAGTTTATCCATTATCTATACAAAAGCTTACATCTGCTAATTCCAACCTCCTCTTCCATCCCTCCCAACTGTTCTACTTTCATGGAGATCAGAGAGCAAAGCACAGGGCAGTGCTGTTGGGATGGCAAAGCGTGCATGAAGTTTAAAGGGCACCCAGAGAGGAAGGTAAGTGCTGGGCTGATCTTCTGTGCTGCTGCCTCCAGGCACTGATTCCAATGCTGGGGAAGCATAGCTCTTCATCTTTTCCCGTGGAGCTGTAAAGGGCATTTTATGGGCATGACCGTGGGCTGAGTTGTGTCTAAATTATTCTGAGATAACCATGAACTGGAGGACAATTTGTTGCTAACTGCATGAACTATGAAGAAGGAAATTTGATTGGTTCATGACTATTTTAATTCTAAAATACTCTGATTCTATCTTAATATTAGTGTTTCTAGGGTCCTTGGTTATTTGAGTGTTTGTCTTTACTGAGATGAAAAGAAAACCTCAGTGAAATATAAAAGGCTGGATGTCAAATGCACTCAGTTACAAAGTGAAACAAGTCAAGATTTTAAAATAGCCTGTATTTTAGGGCTATTTTAGCCTGTATTTTAAGTGAGTCACGTAAAAGTGTTAGTCACACATGCGTGTCTGAACCCTTGGACTATAGACTGCCAGGCTCCTCTGTCCATGGAATTCTCCATGCAAGAATACTGGAGTGAGTAGCCATTCTCTTCTCCAGGGGATCTTCTCTACCCAGGGATCAAACCCAGGTCTCCCGCATTGCAGTCAGATTCTTCACCATCTGAGCCAACAGGGAAGCCCTGTGTTGAGTCATATTTGATCACTTAGAAGAAACCCCAGAGAAATTGTCTAATAAGTTTGTAAAGAGAAAAATTCACTAGTTCTATAGTGAGAGTAGAAGAGATGGCGTCTCTGGTGAAAAAAGAATAACCAAACCCTCAGAGCGTCTAATGAACCCACTTTGGTTTTCCCCCCTGGGCATTTTATTTTACTTGGCTACACCAGATCTTAGCTGTGTGAGCTGTGGCATATGGGATCTAGTTCCCTGACCAGGGGCCCAATGTGGGCCCCCTACATTGGGAGCTTGGAATCTTAGCTGCTGGACAACCAGGGAAGTACTCAAAATGCGTTTTAAAATTTTGGTTTGACTGACTTGTTTTCGTGTCTCGTCCTTGCACGGCACACACGTCTAGCCACACACTGTGACTCCAGCTGTTTGTGCCCTGTCCAGGACCAGAAGGGACCAGCAGAAGATGAGACTTCTTCCTCTCTGGCTCTTCCCCTTCCTCACGATCACTGAGGGCCGAGATGGCTTCCTAGAGGTAAGCTGGTGTATGTCCTGTTTTCCTCTCTTTCTGCCACTTTGAGTTCCCATCACTCTCTAGGCAACTGAAATGACATAATTTCATAGACTTGGAATCAGAAGTGCTGGGTTCTTGTTTCAGCATTACCTGGCCTTTGTTGTGTGGCCTTAGGCGAGTCATTTTATCTCCTGGAGCTTAGATGATTTGACAACAAAACCAGCATCTTGGACAAAGCCATCCTGGAGATCACATCTAACTCAGCATATCCTCTCCTATGACCTTTTTGATGGAGAAAAAGCATATAAATTCACCTTAATCGACATTAGCAATCCTTGGACTCTTCCCTACCTATTCTCTCTTTCTTTTTTTTCCAATAGTCATTTTAAAAATAAAAAGTCGTCTATTTTAAAAATTTACTTATTTGGCCATGTCAGGTTTTAATTGCCAGCTCACAGGCTTAGCTGCCGTGGTGTAGGAGGGATCTTAACTCTTCAAGCAGGGATGGAACCTGTGTTCCCCACATTAGAAGATGGCTTTGTAACTGCTGGACTACCAGGAAAGTTCCCATTTGTTTTTAATTGAAGTAATAATTTACATATTTTAGTTTAGCTAACATAGTTAATTTACAGCGTTGTGTTAGATTCAGGTATACAGCAAAGTGATTGAGTTGTTTAGCTGCTAAGTCATCTCCAACTCTTTTGCAACCCAGTAGACTGTAGCCCGCCAAGCTCCTCTGTCCATGGCAGGCAGAATTCCCAGGCAAGAATACTGGAGTGGGTTGCCATTTCCTTATGCAGGAGTTCTTCTCAATCCAGGGATCGAACCCATGTCTCTTGCATTGCAGGCAGATTCTTTACCACTGAGGCACCAGGAAAGCCCAGTATATTCACATATGCATTCTTTTTCACACTCTTTTCCATTATAGGTGATTATAAGACATCGAGCGTAGTTCCCTGTCCTGTGCAGCCCTTGCCACAGCCCAGAAAGATCTACAGGACCTGCCTCCCCAGAGATACTCTCTGACCTCACTTCCTGCCCCCTCCTCCACACCACATAGCAACTCTGGCCTTCACGTGCCAGGCATGTTCTTATCCCATGGCCTTTGCACGTGCTGTTCCCTCCTCTTGGAAAGTTCTTTCTCGGAGACCCTCACTTTCCCATCTCCTTCATATCTGTGCTCAAAAGGTGTCTTAGCCAGGTCTCGTCTTGCACCCATTCACCATCTCGCGAGGTTTTAGATACATAATTTTAATTTATCTGGGAAATCCAACAACATGAAATACAACATGCTGTATGAAACAGCTTTATGAAATACAACACGACAAACCCTTGTTGTAATTCCTTTTTTTTTCTTTTTAACAGAAGGATGAAGGCATCAAAACAAAACGAGAACTCATTGTGAAGAAGCAAAAGCCTCTAGGTAAGACTCTTACGTACGCTAGAAGCATACACTGGAACCAGGAGTGAAAGTAAAGGTGTTAGTCACTCAATCATGTCTGACTCTTTTAGACCCAAGGACTGTGGCCCTCCAGGCTCCTCTTTCCATGGAATTCTACAGGCAAGAATACTGGAGTGGGTAGCCATTCCCTTCTCCAGGGGTTCTTCCTGACCCAGGGATCAAACCCAGGCTTCCTGCACTGCAGTCAGATTCTTTACCCTCTGAGTCACTGGAGCCTGGGGAGCAGGGTTTAAGTCCTAGGAGTGCTTCTGATGGGTTGTATGATCTTGGGCATGTCATTATATACCTCAAATCTATAGAATGATAATAATAGTAATTCCTTGTGAGGATGAAATAATATAACAGAGGCATAGTATCCTACCCTGTGCCCAGCCAGTAGCTGCCCATATTCTACCTTTCCTTCCCTTCCTCATCTTGATCCCAATAATGTAATTAAAGGCACAGACTTCAATCTAGGAATGAGTTGTGGGCTGAAATTTGATTTGTAAGTGTGATGTCTCAAGCACTGAGTATATTTTTTTATGGAAACAATACACACAGATGGTTGTTAGATTCCTGGGTCAGACCACTAAAGCTTTGTTACAGTGCAGTGAATCTTCCACCCCAATCCATCTGGGCCTCCCTCGTAGCTCAGTCGGTGAAGAATCTGCCTGCAGTGCAGGAGACCTGGCTTTGATTCCTGGGTTGGGAAGATCCCTTGGAGGAGGAAATGGCAACCCACTCCAGTATTCTTGCCTGGAGAATCCCGTGGACAGAGGAGCTGGCAGGCTACAATCCATGGGGTTGCAAGAGTCGGACACAGTTTAGTGACTAAATGATGACAGTAAATTTGCCATCCGACAATATACTCCCAGGGCCATAAAGTGAAGTCACTGAGTCGTGTCCAGCTCTTTGCGACCCCATGGACTGTAGCCTATCATGCTCCTCCGTCCGTGGGATTCTCCAGGCAAGAATACTGGAGTGGGTTGCCATTTCCTTCTCCCACAGGGCCATAGGCCTTCCCACATTGTAGCAAGGCCACAATTCTTTGTGAAAATGAAATCAGAATTTCAACTTGGAATGCCATAAAATGGTAAATGGACAAGTACACATTGAACTGCTACAAATGCCAGGCACTATTTTAGGTGTGTTAGATGAATTAAATTTCCACATGGAGCCTATCAGTTAGATTCAATCACCCTCTTTATTTTACAGAGTGTGAAACTGATAGAGCCCAGGGAGGGGCAGGGGCGGATGGAGGCTTGATTCAACCCCAGTCTGTCTAGTTCCAGAACAAGAAACATTAACCCCTGACAGTGCGACCAGGATCAGCCTTTCCCCAGTTCCCCACCTCTTACCTGTCTGAGCCATGGTAGTGGATATCTCCTTAGCCCTTATCACTGGGGTAATTCCCAAGGCTGGGATAGAGTTTCTGGCCTGAAAGAGGCAGGGGAGAGGTGAGTAGGTGGCAACCATGACAGACAGGAGTCTCTTGTTGATATCCTAGGACAGGCTGCAACCTCTGGATTTCCTTCCAAGAAGCCTAGGGATTGTCCTGTGTGTGTATTCACTCACTTCAGTCATGTCCTTCTCTTTGCCATCCTGTGGACCATAGCCCACCAGGCTCCTCTGTCCATGGGATTCTCCAGGCAAGAATACTGAAGTGGGTTGTCCTGCCCTCCTCTCCTAGGGATTGATTCAGCTGCTTTTCTTCCCTATAAATCTTCCAACTCCCCAGGACCCCTAAGAAATGAGACAGTTTCATAGGAGCCCTCCCCATCTCATCTGTGCCCATAGAAAGCAGGGTGGTGTCCTGAGAAATCTATAGGGTTCTTAGAGGTTTCTTTGTCAATGGCAATGAAGTGAGACTCAGGAGAAAAAGATATTCATCTTTTGCCTCTTTGTCTTAAGTCCTTGACATNAAATGAGACAGTTTCATAGGAGCCCTCCCCATCTCATATGTGCCCATAGAAAGCAGGGTGGTGTCCTGAGAAATCTATAGGGTTCTTAGAGGTTTCTTTGTCAATGGCAATGAAGTGAGACTCAGGAGAAAAAGATATTCATCTTTTGCCTCTTTGTCTTAAGTCCTTGACATTCTCAGTCTGGGGTCCACAGAGGACCTTGGGAGGATATTAAGACACCATGGAATGTGATACCAAATTTCATGCGAATGTGTCTAAGTAAATTCTGGGTGGGGCTCCTCTTCTGTCCCAGCACAAAGCACCTAGTGGCCTCTCCTTAAGGAAACGAGAAGTGCTGCTCAGAAATGATAAGGTGATGAGTCTGGCTAATTTTGATTTTTTTTTTTGATTTCTTCTGTGATTTGTTGGTTATTCAGAAGCGTGTTGTTCAGCCTCCATATGCTGGAGTTTTTAATAGTTTTTCTCCTGTAATTTAGATCTACTCTNTGTGTGGCAGAATGAGTGCAGTGTTGTAGGGCAAAACAAACTAAAAAGAATAAAAATTAAAAAAAAAAAGAAATGATAAGGTGGAGGTGAGAGTGCGTTAAGGTTCAAGTAAGGTTTGCTTTGGATTTTACTTTTGTATTTCATCTCAGTATCAAACTCAGCTAACTAGTGGAACATGTGTGCATGAGAGGGAAAGGCTCTTTGGAGAGGAAAGAGGGGTCTGGGGGTTTTATTTATTTATCTATTTTTTAAAGATTTTTCTGGTGTGGATCATTTTTAAAGTCTTTATTGAATTTGCAATGTTACTTTTATTTAATTTCAAATTTATTTTTATTAATTGAAGGATAACTACTTTACTGAATTGTGTTGGTTTCTATGAAACATCAACATGAATCAGCCATAGGTATCCATATTATTGTTCCTTCTTTTTTTGTTTGTTTGTTTGTTTTTTTCTGGCCTAAAGGCATGTGGGATCTCAGCTCCCTAACCAGGGACTGAAACCACGCCTCCTGCATTGGAAAGCGAAGTCTTAACTCCTGGACCACCAGAGATGTCCTACCTGGGGGTTTAGTATCAGAGATGCTTTCAGAAGACCAGAACTGAGGGAGCAGGAGGGGAGAGTGACTAAGACTTCCTCACCTCTTTTCCCTTCAGTCTTGACCCTGAAGCTTGACTCTGGATGTGACCTGAGAAGTAGGGAGAATCAGGACGTTGGAGCTGAGCTGGACTGAAGAGCACGGAGCAGCTAAGCTGGCAGAAGTCAAAGAGATGTGTCTTGGGCCTGTGTGGGCGGTCTGCGTGCTTTACTGGAGAGGTTTACTTTTAGCGCTTGACTGGATGAGCGGAAGTGAGTGCCCAGCAGCGTCCGTGAGCCCCATGCCGAAGCTGACCTCTCTTCTGCCCTCACTTACTCCACAGGATCTCCCTCCCAGCCCGAGAAAGGATGCTTCTGACCGTCTCTCTTCTTTCTAGGCTCCATCCAGGAATATGAGCTGCTGCTTCAGGTGCACTATGGAAGTTCCAAGGAGAAAAGAGAGCTGAAGGAATTTCTGAAGTTTTGGGCGCCTTCCTCATTTTCCTTACCTGAGCCAGTGAATATAATCAGAGCAAAGGCCACCACGTGTGAGTCTATCTCTGTTGACTGGGAGTAGAAATGGGGAATAAGATGCCCGAGTCGGGCAGAGCTTAGGCTATCCTGTGGAATCCGTCACCCCCACAACAGCTATGGCTGAAAAGAATGTTGTTGCTGTTGTTTAGTTGCTAAGTTGTGTCCAACTCTTTGTGACCCCATGGATGTAGCCTGCCAGGCTCCTCTGTCCATGGAATTCCCCAGGCAAGAATGCCATTTCCTTCTCCAGGGGATCTTCCCGACCCAGGGATGGAACTCACATCTCCTGCTTGGCAGGAGGATTCTTTACCACTGAGCCACCTGGGAAGCCCCACTAACAACCACCACAGGGGGGTGAGGAGAAATTAAGAAATTTATGTAAAACAAGAGTTCTCAAGGTGTGGTATCCAGACTGGCAGTAGCAGCAGCAGCAACAGGGAATGCAAAAAAAATGCAAATCCAAGACATTGCCTCATAAACTTTGGAATGAGACCCTTCCCAGGAGATTCTGATGCACGATCAAGTTAGAGAGCCACTTNACCACAGGGGGGTGAGGAGAAATTAAGAAATTTATGTAAAACAAGAGTTCTCAAGGTGTGGTATCCAGACTGGCAGTAGCAGCAGCAGCAACAGGGAATGCAAAAAAAATGCAAATCCAAGACATTGCCTCATAAACTTTGGAATGAGACCCTTCCCAGGAGATTCTGATGCACGATCAAGTTAGAGAGCCACTTACTGGGCACAGTTGTGTATAATTTCACAACAGAGTCTGGTGATTTTGCCCCAGCTTTTTTTTTTTTTTTGGTCTGTTAAAAAGGAAAGATTTTTGGTGGGAATTTAGGTCAAATAGAAACATACAGGATTGGTTAATAGAATTTTCCCTTATGACTCTCAACAGAAAGGTCTCTCTGTCTTTGCCATATGGCTAACAGGGACTTTGGGGGAGTGATGCTAGGCTGATGAGAGCCTCCAATAAGACAGTGGACAAGTACCTTCTAGAATCCTTCAAATAATTCTCAGGTTGACAACCCTTCTTCTGCTGCTTTCTGCATTCAAAGGGTATCAATGGAAAATACATCCTTCTTTCAGATGCTAGTGGCTCAAATGGTAAAGAATCTGTCTGAAATGTGGGAGACCTGGGTTTGATCCCTGGGTCGAGAAGATCCCCTGGGGAAGGGAACAGCTACTCACTCCAGTATTTTTGCCTGGTGAATTCCATGGACAGAGGAACCTGCGGGCTACAGTCTATGGGGTCGAGAAGAGTCAGATATGACCGAGAGCCTAACACTTTCACTTTCACTTTCCAAGATATTTGATTGTTGTTTGCTGGATTTCTGATCCAACCTCACTATATAGTGAGGATATATATAAGGATGTTTCCTTAACTTTAAACATGCTTGTTTCCATTTTGGTTTCATTCTTCTAGCTTTAGAGAGAGATACCTCTAGCTTTTGATTCAGATTCTGGGTCAAAGCCAAGGATGAGAACTCAGCTATAGCCAGTTTATGAAAAAGGCCCGGTAAGACCAAGCTCTGTTTTTCCTGCAGACTGTGGCTACCAGAACGGGGTCCTGCGCTGTGCCTGTGAAGACAGCTACTCCTGGTTTCCTCCCCAGTGCCTCGATCCCCAGAATTGCTCCCTTCTCAAGGCAAGATCACTCCAGAGCTGTGACTGTCATTCCAGCAACCTCACCCAGAGCGTCTATTTCTGTGAGAGAACAAGTAAGCACCTACGGATACCCAGAGGGGAGCCAGGGTGCCTCCCACCTCCACTCGTGACAGAGAGAAGAAGGAGCTCTGCGCTCTGATGTTTCTCTTTGCCTTCCAGAGGAGAGCTAGTGTTTACAGGGAGACGGAAAGGCAGAGATGACATACCATGTTAGGCTTGGTTGGACACACTGAGGAATTTGGAAGTGCAGAAAATTCAGATATGCAAGTTGGTGTTTGGGTGCTAGTTTATCCTGGAGGTACATCTAGTTCACCTCAACAGTTCTATGATTCTTCTGAAATTTAGGGAGATTCCTTGGAATTCCAAACCAGGCAACAGTCTGAGTAAATAATGTTTCCTTTCCACTGCTTGGGCCAACATCAATTTCCAGAAAATAAAGATTCAGAGGGATGAGACAGGGAAGGTTGTCTAGTAGTTATAGTGAAAGAAATGCTCTAAATTGCCAACAAATAGATGTACTGAATGAACTGTCAAAACTAAATGGAAGTTGAAAGTCTGGCTTAGGAGACCAGTGGATGCTGAGGGAGCTATACTGCCAGCTTAGGTTGATGTTCAGTGCATGATAAGGTGAGCCGGATGATGTGGGCCCTCAACAGACCGAACGACTTTAGGAAATGTCCCCAGTGACTAGTCCAGTTATCTTGAAGCTCCAGAGCCTGGAAGAGTGGAGCAAAGAGTAAAGGAGGACCTGAATAGCCCAGCTTCCCTGGGTATCCCTCGGTCCCTTTCTCAGGACCACAGCAATTGAGGTTAAGGTGATGCTTATTTATTCACTTTTTTATTTTTAAAACTGTATTGAAATACAGTTGATTTACAATATTGTATTTAATTTCTGCTATACAGCAAAGATTCAGATACACACACACACACACACACACACATACACACACATGCATCTGTGCATGCAAGTTGCTTCAGTTGTGTTTGACCCTTTGCAGCCCAATGGACTGTAGCCTGCCAGGCTCCTCTGTCCATGGGATTCTCCAGGCAAGAATACTGGAGTAGGTTGCTATGCCTTCCTCTAGGGGATCTTCCCAACCCCAAGAGTGAACCCGTGTTTCCTATGTCTCCTGCATTGGCAGGAGTGTTCTTCACCACTAGCACCACCTGGGAAGTCCACGTATGTATATATACATGTATCTTTCGATATTCTTTTCCATTGTGATTTATCAAAGGATATTGGATATAGTTCCCTGTGCTATACAATAGGACCTATTGATTATCTATCCTATATATAATACTTTGCATCTGCTAATCCCAAATGACCAATCCTTTCATCCCCGAATAACGTGTAATTATTAAGCACCATCTTTATACTCAGGATCTGGAGCAAATTCTGGGAGGTCACTATTAGGCACTTCTCTTGCTGTTGATGAATTAGCAAGCTGCTTAAGGAGGCCAGATTGTTAACACATGTAAAAAGACAGTGTCATATTTTCGATAGATTTTGATGAAATCCTACTCTTTGAAAAGTAGTCCATTTCTGATCCATCTTTGGAGGAATACAAGCATGAATCAGAAAGGGATTACATTCACAAGGGTCTTTCCCAAAAAGGGTAGGAATGTATATACATGAGGTGTGTTCACAGATAGATGTGTAGGTGAAAAGGGAGGTATGGATAAAGTACTGCAGGAATTTAAAGGAGGGAAAGACTCTTTTCATATGGACCTAAGGAAGACCTTGCAAAAGAGGTGCATTTAACCAAGTCCTGAATGAAAGACACAGGATTTGCCCATCCAGAGGTAGGAAATAGCCTGTCCTAGAGCAGAAAGGCACCAGTGATAGGTAAGCAAGTGTTAAGTTGGAATTAGCAAACAGTGATTTTTTAAAAAGTTTTTTTTTTAATAGGGACAATGTTTAAGCTCAGTGCCTAAATTGAGATATATTTCATTGCTAGTGACTTGTTTGTAACCACATATGAGTGCTTACTTGCTTACCTGCTTATAAGGTCATCCTCTTCATCAATCACAGCTTTGCCATTGCAAAGGGGCTTATGTAACTCAATGAAGTCATGAGCCATGCCATTGGAAAAGGAAATAGCACCCCATTCCAGTAAAGGAGAAAGGGAAAGATATACCCATCTGAAGCAGAGTTCCAAGGAAGGGCAAGGAGAGATAAGAAAGCCTTCTTAAGTGAACAATGCAAAGAAATAGAGGGAAATGATAGAATGAGAAAGATTTTGGATCTCTTCAAGAAAATCAGAGATATCAAGGGAACATATCACGCAAAGACGGATGCAATAAAGGACAGAAACACTATGGACCTATCAGAAGCAGAGGTGGCAAGAATACAGAGAACTATACCAAAAAGGTCTTAATGACCCAGATAACCATGATGGTGTGATCATTCACCTAGAGCCAGACGTCCTGGAGTGTGAAGTCAAGTGGGACTTAAGTACCATCACTACGAACAAAGTTAGTGGAGGTGATAGAATTCCAGCTGAGCTATTTCAAATCCTAAAAGATGATGCTGTTAAAGTGCTACACTCTACATGCCAGCAAATTTGGGAAATTTAGCAGTGGTTGGAGGACTGAAAAAGGTCAGTTTTCATTCCAATCCCAAAGAAGGGCAATGCAAAAGAATGTTCAAACTACTTTACTATACAATTGCGCTCAGTTCAATTGTTAGCAAAGTAATGCTCAAAATCCTTCAGTCTAAGTTTCAGCAGTATGTGAACAGAGAAATTCCAGCTGTACAAGCTGGATTTTAAAAAGACAAAGGAACCAGAGATCAAATTGCCAACATCTGTTATATCATAGAAAAAGCAAGGGAATTTCAGAAAAGCATCTTTTTCATTGACTACACTAAACTCTTTGACTGTGTGGATCACAGGACACTGTGGAAAATTCTTAAAGGGATGGTAATACTAGATCACCTTACCTGTCTCCTGAGAAACCTGTATGCAGGTCAAGAATCAACAGTTAGAATAGGACATGAAACAATGGGCTGGTTCAAAATTGGGAAAGGAGTATCTCAAGGCTGTATATTGTCACCATGCTTATTTAACTTTTATTCAGAGTGTATCACGTGAAATGCAGGGTTGGATGATTCACCAGCTGGAATCAAGATTGCCAGGAGAAATATCAACTGCCTCAGATATGTAGATGATGCCCTTCTTATGGCAGAAAGTGAAGAGAAACTGAAGAATCTTTTGATAAAGGTGAAAGAGGACAATGGAAAAGCTAGCTTGAAACTTAGCACTCAAAAAACTAAGATCATGGCATCTGGTCCCATCACTTTATGGCAAATAGAAAGGGAAAAAGTGGAAACAATGAGAGACTTTACTTTCTTGGGTTCCAAAATCACTGTGGATGGTGACTGCAGCCATGATATTAAAAGACGCTTGCTCCTTGTAAGGAAAGCTGTGACAAACCTAGACAGTGTGTTAAAAACTAGAGACATCTTTTTGCTGACAAAGACCCATAGAGTCAAAGCTAAGTGTTTTTCTAGTTGTCATGTACAGATGTGTGATTTGGACCATAAAGAAGGCTGAGCGCTAAAGAAATGACACTTTCAAATTATGTTGCTGGAGGAAACTCTTGAGAGTCCTTTGGACTGTAAGGAGTTCAAACTAATTAATCCTAAGGAGTCAGCCTTGAACGTTCATTGGGAGGACTGATGCTGAAGCTGAAGCTGTAATACTCTGGCCACCTGATGCAAAGAACTATCTCATTGGAAAAGTCCCTGATGCTGAGAAAGATTGAAGGCAAAAGGGGAAGGAGCAGCAGGGGATGAGACGGATAGATAGCATCACTGACTCACTGAACACGAATCTGAGCAAGTTCCAGGAGATAGTGAAGGCCGAGGAAGTCTGAAGTGCTGCAGTCCTTGTAATATCAAAGAGTCAGCCATGACGTAGCCACTGAACAACAACAAAAGGTAGTCTTGATTACTGCAATTTCCCATTATGTTCCAAAACCACAAAAGAGAATTATTTTTCTTCCTGTACTACCTACTTTAGGGGAACATTCATCATAAAAAGAAATTGACCAAAAAAAGAAAAATAAAAGAATTGAAGTACCCCTGTCAAATAGATGGGCTGAATTAGACTTTTGTAATTTTATGCTATATCAAGTGAGTAATTTTTATCTCTGTAAATTTCTTATTTTCCATAGAGGTTTGGGGTACTTTCAAAATTAATGAAAAATTTACCGAAGACCTTTTGGATTCATCTTCTGCTATGTATGCCAAATATACCACTGGAATTGAAATGCAGGTAAGTATTTTCCTTTTATTACATAAGAACTTGTTGGTTAAACATATGTTCAGATGTTTCTAGTTCAACATGTTTATTTAACACATATTCTTTATTCATTTTTCAATTAGTTCTTACACAGCAGCTAATCACTCTGACCACAAGGAATATATTTTAAACATACTCTTTCAAGGAGTGTTAAGCACTGACCTCTTCTCATTCCTTTAGTGCTTGGTTTTGCTTATTCATTAGGGTAATATTAAACCAAGCCTTATTGATTATTTTCTGATTTTTATGTGTCAAAAGAAAGTTTTCATGATCTGAGTGCAATTGTTAACATTTGGGATTTTTTTTTTTTCCTTAAAGAAGTCTCTCTTGTTAGAGGCTAAAGAGAGTTACTCTTCAAAGTTCTGGACTTCATACTGAAGTCACATAAAACCACCTCTGTCTAGGCTGGTGGTTCAGGTGTGGTCGGTCCTAACTGAAGACATGCACAAATACCTCACAAGTAGATTCAGTTTAGGCATCTGTCAAAACAAATGGCTTATTTAAGGGAAGGAAAAAATAGGTTTGGGGTGAATTTATTATACCATCTGGCACCAAATTCATCCTCGAATCTAAGCAATTGCTTCTATGTTCTTCATTAGCCACCTCAAGATTAAACTGTATGTGTGTGCATAGGTGTGTAGGTATCCATTCTCTGCTATCATTTTAAAAGTATTTCTGTAACACAGAATTACCTCCTGCCACGTCTCTTTCCTTTGCTCAGTGCTTCAGTTGATTTATTTATTGTCTGCATCCATTTTTTTGTTCAAATGTCTTTCTTATGTGGGGACAAAGATCAACACATTGCACTTTGCTTTCTTTGTAAAGCTAAAGGAAGCGTACAAAGGAATCCAAGGTTTTGAATCTGTTCGAGTCACCCAGTTTCGGTAAGTACCACAGTGGTCTTAGAAGGGCCTCCCCAGAGCCAAGTAGGATGTCTCGTGGTCCAAGTTGACCACAACAGAAGATAGGTCAGAACCAGTCTTTGGTGTAGGAATCTTACTAAAGCTGGATAAAAGTCTGTGATGCTTGCAAAAGTCTGAAGGAGAAGGCCTATATTCTGACCTAAATGTTTTTGCAAGCATAAATATTAAATTTCATTCTCAAAACTATGAATCAGAAACTAGAATCAGAAACCCAGATGGCAGGGCAGAGCTTGGAAAGAAGCAGGAAGGCATGAACAGGAAGGGGAGAGGAGTGGGGATGAGGGTCGTGGGTTGTGAAGGAATGAGTTTGCTGCTCAGCAGAGAGGATGTAATGTTGTATAACTGGGAGAAGGGGCTCCTTGGGTAAAGTACTAAATTTTTTGTATAGATATCATGTATGAACCATACTTCAAAGCCCAGTAGTCATTGTCTACAGCAAATAGAGAGGTATTTAGTAAATTATCCTTTTGTTTATACTTTATTTCAAAAGCTATTTGGTTAGTTACCCATGTGTGTATTGATTACCAGCTATTTATAGTCTGTTAGAGGAAGTGACTTAGAGGTCCGAGAATTTAGCTTCTTACATTTTTTTCACAGTTAAAGAACAGTTATAGGAAATTTTCAATAACATTTGTTATAGATATACTGCTTTGAACATTATCCTTTAAGTCTTCTCATGTACTTACAAAAAGGATCACATGTATAATATTCTTTAAAATTTAGTGCTAGGAAAAACTCTGCTTCTCTTTTCTTATATCAAGGTCTATATAATTCATGTAATTTCTGCTTCTGACTATGTCGTTATTGAATTCATAGACGAAATTGAAAGTCAGTCAACAGTTTTGTATTCAGTATTCACATTTTTCTTTTCCTTGGTCCTGGTTTTCTATTTATATTTCTCATTTATGTTCCACCAAATTATCTGTCTTGCAAATTGTCCTCAGTAATTCATAGACAAAATCACAGTAAAAGTGGACTTGTCTATAAAATGCAACTATTTTGGTCTTGCTCTTTACACATACGATCTAAAGTAAATCTTAATCTCTCACTGTCTCTATTTATCTGTCAAACAGAACTATTAATAGCTATGGAATCTGACTGAAGCTCAATTACATAAAATGAAATATTAGGCAGAAAAATACTTTTCAAACACTATAGAAGAGCCATATCAATGAAATGACATTGTGACCATTACAACCTAAAAAGGTATTTGGGTTTATTTATTGTGAGTTCAGTGTAGCTCAGTGTTAGTTCAATGAAGTGATTAAGAATTTTATCTTTGGAATAATCTTTGTTTAAATCTAAAAAAAAAAAAAATTGAGCTCCAGAGACAGAGGTTCTTATCCATCAATTAATAACTTTTAAGAAATATTAATTTATTTGGCTACACCAGGTCTAGTTGTGGCCCACAGGATCTTTTTAGCTGTGGCATGCAAACTCTTTGTTGCAGCGTGTGAGATCTAGTTCCCCAACCAGGGATCAAACATCAGGCCCCCTACATTCGGAGGCTGGAGTCTTAGCCATTGGACCACCAGGGAAGTCCCCTATCAATTAATGACCTGACCTAACTTCTCTTTAGGACTTTGTTCCCTTATCTACAAAATGAGAATAACCCTAAAGCCTAACCCTCATCGAATCGCAGGATTAAATTAATATATATTATCTCACTGGCTTTCATAACTTCAAGTACTCTCTGTATGCAGGTGGGTTCTAAACATGTTACGAGACTTTAGCCTCTCCCCTAAATTCCAAATTCAAATATCCAATACCTCTTAATATCTCCAGTTGATTTTCTAGTAGATATGTCAAATGTAACATGTCCAACATAGGGGTCCTCCACCTCCTCCCATGATAACCTTTCACATTCTTCTCCCGCCATCTTCCCCATCTCAGTTCCAGAGATGCTGTTCTCCTAATTGTACAGACCCAAATCTTAGAGTTCTCCATGCTTATTGTAGGGGCTTTTTCTGGCTGTGTCATGTCTTAGTTATAGAGCGTGGGACACGGATCTTTCACTGTAGCACACAGATTCTCAAGCTGTGGCACGTGGGCTCAGTCGCTCCGCAGCATGTGGGATCCTAGTTCTCTGATCAGGGATGGAAACTGCATCCCCTGCGTTGCAGGGTGGGTTCTTAACCACTGGACCACCAGGGAAGTTCCAATATGCTTTTACAAAGATCTATATGATGAAACTTTATTTTGAAATTTGTATAGGATATAGTTGATTTACAATGTTGTCTTAGTTTTAAGTATATAACCAAGTGAATCAGTTATACATATACATTTATCCACCCTTTTTTAGATTATTTTCCCATATAGGTGATTACATGTATGGAGTAGACTTCCCTGTGCTATACAGTAGGTGCTTATTAGTTACCTATTTTATATATCAGTTCAGTTCACTCACCCAGTCTTGTCTGACTTTTTGCAACCCCATGGGCCAGAGCAGGCCAGGCCTCCCTGTCCATCACCAACTCCCCAAGCTTGTTCAAACTCATGTCCATCAAGTCGGTGATGCCATCCAACCATCTCATCCTCTGTTGTCCCCTTCTCCTCCAGCCTTCAATCTTTTCCTAAAATCTGGGAAAGATTTTATATATAGTGGTGTATATATGTCAATTCCAGGCTTGCAATTTATCCCTGCCCCCATGTTAAACCCTGGTAACCATGTTTGTTTTCTATATCTGTAACTCTATCCCTGAACTTGTCTATCATAACGCTTAACAAAATTTAGAATTTATATACTTATATATAGTGGTTATTTGTTTCTATTTTCCTTGCCTTCTCTATCAGCATGTAAGTTCCATGTAGGCAAAAATCAAATGTTTGATCTATTCCTACAGACCTACTGACACCCCCACAGAGTAAGCTCTGAGTGAACAAATAAATCACATTTTTCTTTCCACATCATCACTGTAGAAATGGAAGCATCGTTGTTGGGTATGAAGTTGTTGGTTCCAGCAGCAAATCTGAGCTCCTGTCGGGCATTGAGCAGATGGTTGAGAAAGCGAAGACATATCTGCGCCAGCTGTATGCAGTTGAAGAAGAGTCTNTGTCAAGACCTTCTAAATCACTGCTATTAATACATAGTTTATAGAGAGTGTCAAGACATTCTTCTACTATGTTTCTGGTCTTTTCTCTATTTCTCTGTTTCTGTTGTTTTCCAGCCCAGTGTAACAGCATTGCCTTTGGGTTTGGGTCTGAGAATGACGAGTACACTCTTCCCTGTAGCCTCGGCTACATCGGAAGCATCACGGTCCAGTGCAAACCCTCTGGATGGCGCATCCTCGAGGAGATGTGTGTACTCTCTGAGCTGGAAGAACTGAAGAAGGTAAAACAAAAAAAGGCCTTTCCACTTTGCAGACTTGCCCTGGTTTTGAGTTTCACAATGGGTGTCTCCAGTGAACCCTCCTGGGGGTAGGTAATGTGTATCAGTTTGTCTCATTGGTCAGATGTCGGTGATGTCAGACCCTGGGAAACCCAGGGAGTGTAAGCATGAGTGGTGAGCCTAAGTGGCAGGTGAGAATGTCAGAAATGTCAGATTGGATGGTTTTCAGGGTGGGGGGGTGTGCTGTAGAGGTGTCAATCAATGTGGCGGAGGGCTACTATAGATGGCAGAACAGCAACTAAATCCAGAAAGCCTGGAATTTAAAGATCTAAGTGAAGGTGTTAAGTCAGAAGCCATAATCTTAGTACGAGTGAAGATGTACATGTGTTAGAAATGGGGGTAGGGAGTGGATCGGCCAGAGGTGAACCATAGAGAATGAGAGAACTGCCGTGGCTCTCCAGGGCCATGCACCTCACCAGTTTCCTTCTACAGACTGGAAAAGGGGAGACTAGGGGGCTAATGGTCCCTCAGGTAGCAACAGTGTTGAACTAGAAATGTGGTCATTGGATTAGGGCTATGACCTCCATATGATGCTCTCTTAGGAAGATTCAAGTACTTAAGACTTGATAAATAGAAAAATGGAGGCAAATGGTGAGGAGTTAAAACTCAGGCGTGGAAAAGGGACTTCAAGACCAGTTCACAGATATGGTCCTGCAAATAGACCTTCATCGTGAACGGGGCTTCAGTGCCAGCTAGAGACCCCACTTCAGACGCAGGCAACTCACCATGGTATTCACCAAGGGACTGTGGAAGCTTTACCCTCCCTTTCTGGACCTCAGTTTCTCATCTGTGAACTTGGGAGGGAGACTGGAGCAGATGACTTCTGGGGCTAACCCTCATTCTTGCCTTCTTTACTTCAGCTCTGGACATAAACCATAGCTGGGACCAGGCCACCCCAGGATGTAAGGACAAGCAGATCCCAGGTGCCTGAGGCAGAGTACAGCTCTGCGAACTGAGAAGAGTGAAAAGGAAAACAGAGGGATCTGGGTTCCAGGGTTGACAGGCTTTGAGTAAGGAGAATATCCCTTCTAGCTGCCTTCCAAATTAGCTCAGTGTTGTAGAAACAGGTGGGAGCCTCAAGGAAAAAGTAAAACCCCAAATCCAGTGACCAAGTGTCGTCAGATCTCCACGTACAGCCCTTTAAATCCTCTATAGCAGTGGTCCCTAACCTTTTTGGCACTAGGGACCGATTTGGAAGGGAGTATTTTCATGGACTGGGAGGTAGAGGAATGGTTTCTGGATGATTTAAGCACACTGGGTTTATTGTGCACTTTATTTCTATTATTATTAAATCAGCACCACCTCAGATCATCAGGCATTAGATTCTGGAGGTTGGGGACCCCTGCTGTACAGGGATTTCTCAGCATAGTAAACGGATATAACATTTGGTGCCAAGCAGACCATGCCTTTCTGCTTCCTAGCGGGGTACTGTTTGGAAAGTCACTGAATCTCACTGAACTTCAGGTTTTGTGTAATAAGGGTAATAATTTATATAAAAATACTTTTTAATGAAACTCTTCAAATTTTAATTTCCTTAATCAAAATGAAAATAATCATGGCACCTCCTTTAAAGGGTAGTGTAAGGAAAGCTGAAACTCCAATACTTTGGCCACCTCACGCGAAGAGTTGACTCATTGGAAAAGACCCTGACGCTGGGAGGGATTGGGGGCAGAAGGAGAAGGGGACGACAGAGGATGAGATGGCTGGATGGCGTTGCCGACTCAATGGACATGAGTTTGGGTGAACTCTGGGAGTTGGTGATGGACAGGGAGGCCTGGCGTGCTGCGATTCATGGTGTCGCAAAGAGTCAGACACAACTGAGCGACTGAACTGAACTGAACTGAAGGGTTAAAACAAATCAGTGAATCCTCAGTAAAGCATTCAGAACAGTGTATGGAAAACAGCGCTGAATGACAGCCACTGCGGCGTTATTGTCATTGTTAACACGATTATCCTAGGTTACCAGGCACCATTCAGATGTTGGTTATATGTGGCCACGAAACTGATTTAAGTCTGATGAAGCACAAGCATTACGTTGTTTCCTAGAATGCAACCATTTCTGTTCCCAGAATTTAAGTGAGCTCGCCGGCAACAATATCGACACTGAGGCAGCCGTGTCGTCTCTGGTGCAGAAGCTTTCAGTGGTCATTCAGCAAAGCCCATCAACCACAGCTGGGGATCTGGCTTCCGTGGTGTCAATTCTGGGCAGTATCTCATCTCTGAAGAAAAGCTTCATGGTGTCCAATTCAACAATGGAGGTAAAGTCTGCATGAGCTCGAACAGCTCACTTTAAATGCTCCATCTGGCAGGACGAATGGTAGAAGCCCCAGTTGATGAGATGTTGTGGAAAAGGACCAAAGAGCCATGTAACAGTCTTTGTGAGCTTCACTGCTCCCTCTGTGATATATAAGAAACACCTGGATTCAATTATGTGTGTACCAAGTAAGAGGGAGCTGCCTCCAGGCAGGCCACCTAGGTGGCACCTGGCTAAGGAAAGATGTAAGTCTCTGCCCTACGTGACACTGAATGACACAGGTGCTAACTTTTTGATACTTAATATTGAGTCTGCAGTTTTTCCTTCCCGTAGCTATAAGCTCTGACTCCAGTATATTATATTTAGTATATATATATTTTATATTTAGTATATTTTAAGAACTCCATTTTTTGAGTGGGGAATTCATGATTTAGTTTGAATATTTTAAAATTAATTTAAAAAAAACTCCCCAAATAAGACATGCTCACTATAAGATATGCAAATAAACAAAAAGAAAAATAAGTGGTATGTAATCCTGTCACTCTAGAATGGCCACTGCTTACATTTTAGGTGTTATCTCAGTACCTAGAAGACTGACAAGGGACGCATAGCAGACACTCAATAACTATTTGTTAAATAAATCTTTCCAAAAATTTTGGATGTGTGCATTTTATATGATAAAACATATAATATTTTACAAAATTGGGTTTTATATTATGTATACTGTTACATAATCACACAATGGTCCTTAACTATATAAGGTGAACATTATATGTCAGAAGTGACATTAGATGTGAATAAGTGAAACTCCCTGAAACAAAGATGCTGAGGTTTTTTGTTTTGTTTTGTTTTTCAAAAAGTCTGATTATGTGTTGTTAATGAGACCAAATAAAATGACACACAAAAAAAGCTAAAAATGAAATGAAGGGGAAAATAGAGCTGCAAACATAAACCAAAAGAAGGCAGAGGTTGCTGAAAGTAGTAGAAGAAACTCACTATGGGATTTGAGCCAGGAGTCACAGAGCGCTCAGGGTGAGACTCAGCTAGAATGAGTGCTGCCCACAGCAGATGCCTGGGGACCAGAGCTGTTAAGAGTGAGTGAGGGTCCTAGGGGAGAAAACATTGCCTTTCAGGGATGTTTGGGAAGGGAATGTCTTAAACTAAGAATGACCCTTAAAACCCACAACTCAGTTCAATGTTTCCTTATTGCATGTCCAGGGTTTAAGAATTTCTGTTTTTTACTTTCCTCTGTTAATGTCATAAATATACATGAATTAAAGCTTGAGCATTCGTGACATGAATTTAGAACTTCTGATGTTAGCAAAATAAACATAATATGGGAAAGTAGTTACAAAGAACATCTCACTCTTGGACCCTCAGCCTGAGGAGTCGTGCAGTCCTGTTTGTTATCTCAGAAGGAAGAAAATGCACATTTTGCAGCCCCCATTGCAGCATTCTCCTGGTTCATGCCTAAACCCTGTTTGGCTTATGAATTCCTGGCAGGTGTTCACCCTGGAACTGATGTGATTCTGTGGGTCTTTTTTCTTTAGCCCAAAGCTTTCCCTGTGTGGAGCACCATGCTATATTTCACTGCTAAGTTTTAATGTGTAATCCTCAACTGAGCCACTTCTCCGGGCAATATTCTTGACCTTAAGATTAATGACTATCCATCCACAGTCCTCTGACAAGTTTACTCAAAATCCAAATTGACTTTCATCCTTGTATTTTAGAATGTCATCAATATAGCTGATCACATCCTTAATTCAGCTTCGCTAACCAACTGGACAATGTTACTGAAGAAAAAGAAGAATGCCAGTTCCCAGTTACTAGCATCACTGGAAAACATCAGCGCTCTGGTGCCTTCGACAGCTCTGCCTCTAAATTTTTCTCGAGACTTCATTAACTGGAAAGGGATTCCAGTATCTGCAAATCTCAGCAATCAAGGTTACAATTATGAGACTGAATTTCCCCCCAAAAATACCCCCAATCCCATCACAGGCCATGTGTCTATTGGGCCAGAACAATTCAAGAGGCACCTGCTACATACTATCATCAGCATGACCTCCTTGACCCTGGGGAACATTCTACCCATTGCTGAAAATATAAATGCTCAGGTTAATGGGCCCTTGATATCCGTTGTTATCCCAAACTCTTCCGTCGATGAAATTTCCCTGACTTTTACTAAGATGAAATTGAATCTGAGTCAACCTCATTGCGTGTTTTGGGATTTCAGTCATTTGAAGTGGATGGATACCGGCTGCCACCTAGAGAATGAAACTCCAAACTCGGTGACATGCCTCTGTACTCACCTGACCTCCTTCTCCGTGCTGATGTCCCCCAGTGTCCCCCCTGCCATTGTCCCCATTGTGAAATGGATCACCTTTGTGGGACTGGGGGTCTCCATTGGAAGTCTTATCTTATGCCTGACCATTGAAGGTCTGTTTTGGAAGCAGGTCAACAGAAACCAAACCTCACACAGCCGTCACATCTGCATAGTGAACATAGCCCTGTGCCTCCTGATTGCAGACATCTGGTTTATTGTTGCTGCCACGGTGGACACAAACTCTGGCGTCTGCACGGCCGCTGTGTTCTTTGCACACTTGTTCTACCTCTCCTTGTTCTTCTGGATGCTTCTGCTCGGCTTCTTGCTGGCATATCGGTTGATCTTGGTGTTCCATCACATGGCCACACGTTTGATGATGGCTGTTGGGTTCTGCTTCGGCTACGGGTGCCCTCTCGTTATATCCATCGTCACCATTGCGGCCACGCATCCCAGCAGTGTCTACAAAAGGGAGGATGCGTGTTGGCTTAACTGGTCTGATAGGAGCAAGCCTCTCTTGGCCTTTGCGGTTCCTGCCCTGATTATTGTGGCTGTAAATTTGGTGGTGGTGCTTTTAGTTCTCACAAAGCTCTGGAGGCCAGCTGTTGGAGAAAGGCCGGCCCAGGACAACAAGGCCACTGTCATGCGCATAGGGAGGAGCCTCCTCGTCCTGACCCCTCTTCTGGGGCTCACCTGGGGTTTCGGCATAGCAACAATGGTGGACAGCCAGAATCTGTCTTGGCACATTATTTTCGCATTTCTCAATGCATTCCAGGTAAGAACCATGAAAATAACCTATTATATAATCAGGTAACTGGAGTGTAGAGAATTGAGGATGGGAAGACCACTCTGGAGATGATCTCATCTCCTTGCCTTCAGCAGGGCTATTACAAACAAAACCGCCTACAACAGTGGACAGAAGAAGAAAAATTCACTTTCTTTTTCCCAATAGTAAATACTAGGCTTCTTCAGTAATCCATTCCAGGATTTTAAATGTTCGAATTCACGTAGCTAACACTCATCTCCCTTGCTGTTGACCCACTCCTCTTTGTCTTGTGCTGATCTCTGTGAAAGCACACAGGGAAAGGGAAATAAATCAAGAATACTTTTTGAGTCTGAATGGTGCAAAGGAAGTCCCTAGTGTGCCACAGAGCAGTGCCTGGCCAACTGCAGGTAGCACTGTTTTTGTAAATAAAGTTTTATTGGACCACAGCCACGCTAGTTCATTTGCATAGGGTCTGTGGCTGTTTCCCTTACATGGACAGAACTGAGCAGTTGTAAGAACCTGGATGACTTGCAAAACCAGAAATAATTACTCTCCAACTCTTTAGAGAAAAGGTTTGCAGACCTCTGCTGCCAAGCATGGGTTTTACACACCATGATCAAGGAGTGTTCTGCAAGTAGGCGGGCAAAGTATTCCTTAGATTTGGAGAATCTGCAAGAGAGCCCTCAATCCTGGTTCAAGGAATATAGGCTGGGTCTCTTACACTGGACAATATCTCAGGGTAGTGGTGGTTAAATATTTGTGCTCTGGGGTTAAATAGCTCTGGGCTCAAATATGTCATGTTATCCAACTCTGTGACTGCTAACAAGTTATTTAATTTTTCTATCCTCAATTCTTTTATCTGGTAAACAGGGATAATATTATCATCTGTGTGCTCTGGTGCGGGTGCTCAGTTGTGTCCAGCTCTTGAGACCCTGTGGAGGGTAGCCTGCCAGTCTCCTCTGTCCATGGGATTCACCAGGCAAGAATACTAGAGTGGGTTGCCATTTCCTACTCCAGGGGGTCTTCCCCACCCAGGGATGGAACCCAGGTCTCCTACGTCTCCTGAATGGGCAGGTGGATTGTTTACCACTCTGCCACCTGGGAAACCCAATTATTACCTGTATCTTAGAGTAAATACAAGGGTTCACTGAGATCATTCAGCACTTAACACTGTGCCTGGCACAGAGTAAGTGGTCAGTAAATGTCTCCAGAAAGCAGTTGGTTCTCCACCTACTTCAGCAAACCAGGGCACGTTTAGGTGGTGGCACAAGGATTGTCATGGAGAGCACACACCCATGGTGACAGGTTTAGGAAGCTTTTGTCCAGGGTCCTTGGTGATATGCTGTCTGAACAGGCATCAATTGAGGATGCTCCAACCAGGAGGAGGAGTTCAGGGTCCAAGAAAGACGCTGCTGTGGATTCCCCAGGGGCTGAATGGAAAGTATGCTGATGTAGTCAATTTCCTCCACTTAGCCTTGAACTTCAGAGCCAGCCAACATCATAAGATGCTGAGTTGGCATTCGTTTAGTGTCTAAAGAAAGTGTAAGACACAGAAACAAATGGAAGTTCTTTATTTGGGGGTTAGGATGACACAAAGGGGAACATGAAGCTCCACGTGTGTTTCAAACTTTATTTACTCAATAATTTAATTAGCAACAACAACAAAAATGTTTGAGTACTTTGTGTTAATCCAGGCACTGTGGAGGTTTCATAGTGTCCTTGTCTTCAGGGAATCCACAGCCAATAGGG
Organism: Neotragus moschatus; assembly: GCA_006410615.1. NCBI lineage: Eukaryota > Metazoa > Chordata > Mammalia > Artiodactyla > Bovidae > Neotragus > Neotragus moschatus. The sequence continues at coordinate 935,546 of SJYA01002873.1, forward strand.
GGACAGACAAGGAAACAATTTCAATGTTGGAGAATATANATGAAGCTCCACGTGTGTTTCAAACTTTATTTACTCAATAATTTAATTAGCAACAACAACAAAAATGTTTGAGTACTTTGTGTTAATCCAGGCACTGTGGAGGTTTCATAGTGTCCTTGTCTTCAGGGAATCCACAGCCAATAGGGGGACAGACAAGGAAACAATTTCAATGTTGGAGAATATAATAGAATAGTAATAATATAAAAACTTTCTTTTCTGGAAATGGAAGCGATAATACATGTGCTTTATTTCTTCATTTAAAGGGTCTTTTCATCTTATGTTTTGGAATTCTCTTGGATAGTAAGGTATGTGTATTCATTTCTCTCTTCCTCCTTTAACCCAGGAATCTAATCCCTCCCCTTCAGTCCTAAGGTCCTTATTCATATATAAGAGGTTAGACCATGGGCACTTTCATAAAAAAGTTCTACAGTTTTACAAAAGGCAGGTTTAGACAGGATACAAAGAAACTGAACACTCTTTGCTGATAATGGAGCTATAGTGAATCAACCACAGCATATGAAACACAAGCTGGAATCAAGATTGCTGGGAGAAATATCAATAACCTCAGATATGCAGATGACACCACTCTTATGGCAGAAAGTGAAGAGGAACTAAAGAGCCTCTTGATGAAAATGAAAGAGGAGAGTGAAAATGCTGGCTTAAAGCTCAACATTCAGAAAACGAAGATCATGGCATCCAGTTCCATCACTTCATGGGAAATATATGGGGAAACAGTGGAAACAGTGTCAGACTTTATTTTCCTGGGCTCCAAAATCATTGCAGATGGT
>SJYA01002873.1:939060-975846 GCA_006410615.1 Neotragus moschatus
ACTCTGATGCTGGGAGGGATTGGGGGCAGGAGGAGAAGGGGACGACAGAGGATGAGATGGCTGGATGGCATCACGTGAGTCTGAGTGAACTCCGGGAGTTGGTGATGGACAGGGAGGCTTGGTGTGCTGTGATTCATGGGGTCACAAAGAGTTGGACACGACTGAGCGACTGAACTGAACTGATAGAAAAAAGGGGGAAACTTGATTTTACTTTCAAATTTTGAGTTGGCATAATTAGCCAGCAAAAAAACTTTCTTATGCTGGAAAAGCCTATTTATTTGTAAGTTTCTAGACTTTTATATAGTAAATATTTTGTAGCCTCGAACATGAAATAGAATTCTTAATGAAGGATGACTAATGCAAGTAAAAGATAATAGAAAAAAACGTATACTACTTTCACTATTTTTCCAAGCTTTTAGCAAGTCTGCCAAGAGAAGTAAAGATAGTAAGTTAATAAACATAGCCTTTGTTTTAATAAAAAGATAAAGATATTTTATAATTATTATAATTGTTGTTGTACTTGCCCTGAAACCCCTGTTTACAAAGAAGTAACTTGCTTTCTTCTGGATTGGAAGGATTGAAAGGAAATAGTTAAATAAAAATGAATAATTCTATGGTTTTCACATCTAGTCAGTGAGGAGACTCTTCACTTCAAAGATAAACTTCAAGTCAGCAATTATTGCCAATTACTAATGTCTAGAATCTGAATTATTATAGCTTTTGGTAGTTATTCTTTGTTTAATTCTAGATTTTTTTATAAGAAAAGACATAAAAGAAAAATCCTTTCATCAGATCCCTATGCTTATAGTCTATTAAATACTGCTGCGAAATTCTATTGCTAAATAACAATTTTAGTAGTTTTGTATTTGATATGTCTATGTATGACTGCATATGGGTAGCTCCTCAATATATCTTTTTTGCCCTATAGTTGCGACAGCTGCTACTCAACAAGTTGTCTCCTTTAAGCTGTTGGGACCAGGCTTCAAAGGTAATTATCTCCTGGTATCATGGAGGCAATTCATCAAGTTCTGTACTTTTTACACAGTCCCACAACAGGCCCAGTTTTGTGTAAACCCATCTAGTTTCTGTTGCCATTATATTCCTGGTATCTGGCACGATGTCCAGCACACAGTCAATATTCACCAGAAAGGTTTTCAGTGACTGAGTGAATGAGTGAGTGAGTGAATGAATGCGAATGTGTGGAAAGCTTCAAAGATGCTCAGGCATGGGGGTCTGCAGTGTTCTTGTGAGCAAATCCATTTGGAGCGTATCACTTGCTGTAGTCAGACTTGTTCTCCAACATCTAGAATCAGTAGGGTCCTTTTCTCTACCTAACTTTCTGGATCTCCTGCAGACCCCTTTTCCTTCTCCAGAAAAGCAGAGTGGAAATTTTTCATTAACTTCTAATATAAAAAATTCTCTCTTTGAATTTTCTCTCTTATGCTTTGTCCCTTGCAATTNATTTGGAGCGTATCACTTGCTGTAGTCAGACTTGTTCTCCAACATCTAGAATCAGTAGGGTCCTTTTCTCTACCTAACTTTCTGGATCTCCTGCAGACCCCTTTTCCTTCTCCAGAAAAGCAGAGTGGAAATTTTTCATTAACTTCTAATATAAAAAATTCTCTCTTTGAATTTTCTCTCTTATGCTTTGTCCCTTGCAATTTTAGCTCTTTAGTACACAAACTGCCAAGTCTGTATGGAGACAGGATTTCTGTTTTCATTCTTTGCCACTAAAGTGCAGTCCATGTAAGAAAGCATACAGTTAGAAACAAAAGTACTTGCCTCCCTACTTTGTATTTTTGACATTACATCATACTTTTATCTTTCAGTAAGACATGGAGGGTCTTTCAGAAAGGATTCTAAAGCAGAAATTTGTGTTTGATAAAAATCAACTGACCTACATGCATGAAAAAAATACATAGATATTTAAAGAGTTTTTTTTTTTTTAAATATGGGATAATATAAACTTTTGAAATAAAGAAACAGGCAATTCGCTTCTGGCATTAAAGTAACTTTCCTAGGTCTGCATTTCATTGGAAAGTGCTATGAATTAGGACCCATGACACAGGAATTGAGAGACCTGCCCTGTATTTCTGACTCTGTAACCAACTGATTGTGTGATCATAGGAAAGTCACTTAGCACCTTTTGTTCTCATGTTCTCAAACTGTAAAAATTCAGTGTTGGGCTAGTTACTCAAGGCAGAAGTTCTAATGCTCTGTGATTTTAATTGTATGTCTTGAAGAACTAAAATGCCTTGAGCAAGAAAATGTGAAATTAATGAATCATTCTCTGCTATTAAGAAAAGAAGGTTCATTATGAGAGAAATACAAATCAAAACTACAATGAGGTACCATCTCACACCAGACAGAATGGCCATCATCAAAAAAATCTACAAACAATAAATGTTGGAGAAGGTGTAGAGAAAAGGGAATTCTCTTGCATTGTCGGTGGGAATGTAAATGAATACAGTCACTGTGGAGAACAGTATGGAGATTCCTTTAAAAACTAAGGATAAAACTACTGTGGCTTCCATGGTGGCTCAAACTAAAAAATTTGCCTGCCAATACTGGACACCCAAGTTCCATCCTTGGGTCAGAAAGATCCCCTGGAGAAGGGAATGGCAACCCAGTATTCTTGCCTGGAGAATGCCATGGACAGAGGAGCCTGGCATGCTATACTCCACGGGATCACAAAGAGTCAGATACGACTGAATGACTAACACTTTCACTTTTCGAAACTACCATATGACTGAACAATCCCACTAGTGAGCTGGGAAAACCATAATTGAAAAAGACAAATGTACCCCAATGTTCATCGCAGCACTATTTACAATACCTAGGACATGGAAGCAACCTAGGTGTCAATCAACAGATGACTGGCTAAAGATCCTCTGGTACCTATGTACAACGGATTATTCAGTCAGTNGACTTAGCAGCAGCAGCAGTTTCACTTTCAAATTACGTGACAAAAATGAGATTTTCATCTTCAAAGAACATTTGGCCCAAGAAAAGATGAGCATTTGTAATCTTTTGAGGGAATGTGAATGAAAAAGGAAGCACGTGAAAGAATACTTTGAATGCCTAAGTAACTTGGTTTTCTTTGGTGTAGCAGAAGTTATCAGATTCATCTGTTAAAGTCAGATTCGAAAAGACTTTCAACCCATTCCAACAGAAAGGTGAGTAAAAACAGACCAAAGTTTCCAAAGGGTAGGAAGAAGGAATATGGATCTATCATGGGTAATTCACTTTAGATTCTGATCAAAATTCTTTGAATTTCAGATAAAGTTCAAGTGTCTTAACCTGAAAAAGCATTTCCTACCCCAAATGCTCAATGTGCTCATCCAAAAGCATTGGGTCCTGTTATTAGTGCCTCCCACCAGTCTGAGGGCTTTTGTGGGCAGCAGTGGGGGATAATATGTTATTTGTGTAATTAAAGGTCTTAGGGTTAAAATAAAGGAATGCATAGCTATACATGACAACAGTTGCACCAAAATTGGCCTGAGGGCTTTCAATAAATCTCTTTACTTTTTTGGACATTGATTCCTCATCAGTAACATGAAAAACTAAGAGACCACTAAGGTTCCTTCTGGCAGTAACATTCAGTGGTCTCAAACCTTTNTGTGTAATTAAAGGTCTTAGGGTTAAAATAAAGGAATGCATAGCTATACATGACAACAGTTGCACCAAAATTGGCCTGAGGGCTTTCAATAAATCTCTTTACTTTTTTGGACATTGATTCCTCATCAGTAACATGAAAAACTAAGAGACCACTAAGGTTCCTTCTGGCAGTAACATTCAGTGGTCTCAAACCTTTATCTCATTCCCTAGGATCTGAAAATCTGGGGTTTCTCTTCTCAAATGAGAGAAATATGAGAGATGTAACTTTGATGGTATTAATAAAATGCTGTCTACCTAAGTTCATCATGAGTCTGTCCAGAATTGTAAAGAATTGCATAGGCTTACTCTAATTTTGATCTTAGCTTGTTCCAACATAACAGCAATAATTCTTATCCTCTTTTCCCTCTTTTAGGCCTCTATGTATTTTCTTATACTGGAGAATCCTCACATGACATCATGCTAACTCAGTTTTCATCAGCTGAACAAAGCGGGGAATCCTAAAATCACGGATAATTTTTTTTTTAAGTAAATCGACATTCAGAGCTCAGTGTCAGTGAAGAAATGATATTCAATGGAATTTTCTGATTTAAAAATCTGGGAGTAAAATAAAGAGCTTTCAGCAGCTTCATAACCACCATCTTTTATCTTCAATTAAATGGAGAGATTTACTTCCGTACGGTTTGATTTAAAGGAACTGCTTCATAAATGTAGAAGATTAATTTTGTGTCAGAAATTTTGTCAGTTGTACTAGCTTCTCACTGCCACAAACTATGGTTTCCTTTCTCATAAATTAGCATTATGCATGTGACATTTCCAATTATCTGAATTGGAACAAGGAAATGTCATGAAATCACTTTAAATACATTGATGGACCACATTTACTTTTATAAAAAAATCACTGGTGAAATTTCCTAGAGAAAAAGCATTTTCTTCCCCAATTTCCAGTCAAAGTTTATCCTTGTTCTTGTTTTTAGATTCAGTCACTGAAGTTTGAAGGTGAATCGGAAGCAAAGTGGAAAGTGTCCATTTCAGACAGCTTTGTAGCCATGACTTAGAAACTATAACAATGGGATTATATATATATATAATGCAGTATTTGTCAATTTACAAAGCACTTTCATCTGGTCCCATTCTAGTGGCTTGAGGAGTCTGGGCAGACAGAATGAAGGGATGAGGAAACTTAGGCTTGGACAGGTCAAGTGACTTCCCAAACACTGTGACGACACTAAAAAGGCTATCGGGCACTTTTGGGCTTTGGCTCCTAGTCGATTTCTACAGCCCCGTAACAGCCTTGAAAATTACCTGCAATCCTAACCAAGCCTTGTGAGGTTAAGTTCTTCATTTCTTCTTCCCAGAATTCTATGTCAGAGGCAAAGTGAGGGAGAGTTTGGTTGTCGGTTTTCAGGAAAACCTTCAGGCACCCAGGTTTTCTTTCATAATACAGTAGGCATTTACTGGAAGTTACTTGCATGTATAGTTGGCGCTACATTTGGGTGAGATAATAAGGCAGCAGGTAAAGACACTCTGGGAAGTGACATTTCCCTTCCATACTGCCATCACTTTGGGCTCAACTGAATCTCAGCCCTGACCACAGAGCCCGGAAGAGCTAAGCCCTTTGATTCATCCTTGCTTCCAGAGTTTCCTACAAAATCTGCAGCAGTATTCCTTAAAGGAAGTATCCACTCCTTTCAGTAGCAGTAGTGATGATAATAATGCTGATGTTGATGGTAAGAAATCAAAAAAGAAGAAGCAAGATGTATATGCACTCACGATGTGTCAGGCTCTACTGTTTTTTTTATTTTAAATAACTTTTTAATTTTGTGTTGGAATGGAGCCAATTAAAAAATAATGTCGTGACAGTTTCAGGTGAAGAGCAAAGGGACTCAGCCATACATATACATGTATCTGCTTTGAGTTTATTATCTCATGTAATCTTCCCAATAAGCCTGAGAGGGGGGAATATGATTATCCCTGTTTTATAGCAGCTGAAACTAAGGCACAGCGAGGTGAGATCATGTGAGCAGGGTGACGTGGATGGCAAATGGCTGTGCCTGGATAAAAGTTATGGAAGTTGAATTTACAGTAAGAGAGGGGTTATGTAAGTCAGTCTAGCCAGATTGACATTGTTTATTTAATTGTACTTAGAATCCTAGACTGCTTGGTCTGCAAGGGAGCTCGGGCCTCTTCTAGCCACTATTTCACACACAGCCCTGATGTCCTAAGGCCCAGCAGCTTGTGATTATGAAAGCAAATCATGTCCATATTTACAGCTATCTGTAGGAATATATTAGTCAGCTCAGACTGCTGTAATAGAACATCCAGACTTGTGGCTTAGACAACAGAAATGTCTTTTCTCACGGTCCTGGGGCTGGGAAGTCCAAGTTGAACGTGCCGTCAGACTTGTCTTCTGGTGAGACTGCTCTTCTGTCCTGTCTGTGTCCTTACATGGCCTCTTCATCACATGCAAATAGAGCTCTCTGGTGCCACCTCCTCTTCTTATAAGGACACCGATCTTATCAGATCAGGGCCCCACCCTTATCAGCTCGTTCCACCTTAACTATTTCCCTACTAACCTTATCTCCAAATAACCACATTGGAGGTTAGGGCTTCAACATAGGGATTTTGAAGGAACACTAGTCAGTCCATAGCAAGTAGCTAGAAATGTTGGCTTGCCTGTTTTAACTGAAATCAGGGTCTTTTGAAAGTGTGTCAGGTCACATACCATATGCCATTGTTATCTAACTCACTGATCACACACACGTTCACCTCAGCTTCCTTCCAATATGCAACTGAAACAGCGATACAAGAACTTAAGGAGCTTCCCTAGTGGCCTGGTGGCTAGGAATCTACCTTCCAATGCAGAGGGCACAAGTTCAATTCCTGGTAGGGAACTAAGATCTCACATGCTGTGTGGTATAGCCAAAAAATAAAGAAACTAAAAAAATTAGAATTTAAAAAAGAGAAAGACATTAGAATAGTTTTGATGTATAAAAAGCTGCCACAAACTTGGGGGTTTAAAGCAACATGCATTTATGATCTCATAGTCCCCTGACTTGGGAAACCAGGCACAATTTAACTGGGTCCTCTGCTCAGGGTCTCACAGATTGTTGTGAAGGAGCTACCTGGTTTTCATTTTCATCTGGATGCTCAACTAGGGAAGAATTCATTTCCAACTCATTCAGGTTATTGGCAGAATTTATTTTCCTGCAACTGTGTGAATGAGAACATTGACTTTTTGCTAACTATTGGCCAGACACTCCAGAGGTCACCTAGACATCCCTCCCATGGGGATGTTCCTACAAGGCCACCTTACAGCATTGAGCCTGAAAGGAGAGTCTCTTATTCCAGGATGCTTTTAAGACAGAGTCTGGTAAAATATAAGTTATCAGGGAAGTGACATCCTATAACTGCTGTCATAGTCTATCAGCTAGAAGTGAGTTACAGGTTCTGTCTACACTCAAGGGAAGGGAATTTCTAAAGGTGTGAAGAGCAGGAGAAAGGGATTATCTGTGGTCATAGACACGAACTCCCAAGAATAAAGAGTAAGAGAGGAAGGAATAACAGTAGAACTTTGGAAACCAGGTGGGATGAGTGCAAACTGACCTAGCTGGCCTAAGAAAGCTAAATATTAAGCCAGCAGTGGAGAAAGCCATGGGGCAACCTGATTTATCCTGCAAAATTTCTCAGGAGACTCAAGACTTGGCAGCATCAATTTCCTTAAGAAGTGAAGTGAGTCTGGGCCTAAACCATACATGTAGTTCAAAGTCAGCTTAGGAAACAGACTCTCAGATGCCTCCCTCACCCCAAGTAGTCAAGTAATCACCTCTTTTTCCATCCTAGCAATAGACTATATGGAGATATTGAGGTAGAAGGTAGATGGCCCCTCCCCTCCATAAAACAATTGGACATTCATTTCCTATGAACTGAAACTCCAAGGCGAAAATAGTAGGACAATTAAGGGAGGGGGCTGGGCCCTGGAAAGACCACAGATTTCTCATTCCCAAAGTCAGGAGACCTCCCCAACCACATGTGCGCAGAAAGGCTCCTTGGAGGTCAAAGGGGAAGTAATGTCAAGGGATCCTCTACCCATATGCCTTTGTGATAGAATCTATCCTGGCTAAGAGATGTGTGGCCACTAGATGACAGCCCACTAGGCTGTCTAGGAAAGCCCCCAATATGAAAGGCAGAAACAAACAAAAAGACTATAGAAAGAGTCAGTATGGTGTCACTTAGAAGCCAGTTTATGGACTTGACTAGAAGATGAAGGAGAAAACTAAGAAAGGCAACTTTGGAGAAAAAACAAAACTAGGAAGAGAGGAAGGGCAGGGATCAATACTACCCTCCAACAGAACATTGGCTTTATGAGTAGGATGCCACAAGAAGGAATATTGGGGCCACAAAAAGAATCCTTGGGACTAAAGATAGAATAATATAACTACTGATATATTTCAATTGAGGCGATGGAAGATAAAGTTGAGGCAATGACTTGGAAAATAGAAATAAAAGAAAAAGATGCAAAATGAAAGAGAAAAAAATTAGAGGACTAGACCCAGAGTTTCACCATTTGAATAACTAGATTTTCGGAAAGAAAGTGTAGGGGAACAAAAGGAAGGGTATCATTAGAGAAGCTGATAGAAAACAGCTTTTTTCACTTAGGGACATGAGTTTCTCTACTGGAACAGCTGAATGAATGCCCAGCATGATAAATGGAAATAGACCAAATAAATTCAGAAAGAGGCAATGAACCCAGAAAGAGGAAGACTTAGAATACAAGATTGAGCAGAAGAGAGAGAGAAGGAACCTCCAGGGTTGCAGTAAAGAGAGCTGCTAGCCAGACAACCGCTCGGGGGACAGGTCCAGGCTGGATCTTCAGGGGAAATTGCTCAACAAGGTGAAAATAGGAGGATACCTGATATACTTGAGTGGTTATTTAGAAGAGACTTACTTATTGTGAGATGGGTTGGGGGTGGATTTTTCATAACACAGAAATCCAAGCAACTAAAAAAAGTCACATCTAAGAGATATAAAATATTGTGCCTAAAAAGGAAAAACAATTAAACATACTTCCTGCCTCAGCTATAAATAGATGCAGAGTGCCAATAAAGTGAAATGATTTGGGTATAACCAAAATGATAACAATATCCTGGGAAGGTGGAGAATAGGAGGTATATTTGGGGGGACGGGTAAAGAGATCTAAACTTTAATTCTTTGTTTCTGGAGATCAGTAAAATTGAGAAACCAAGGAGTAACAATGCACGCCCGTTATTTAGAAACACAGAAATAAACACCAAAAGAATCGAGTAAATGAGTTAAAAGAGTTGATCTCAGGGACTTCCCTGGTAATTCAGTGGTTAGGAATCTGTCTGCCAGTTCAGGAGACCTGAGTTCAATCCTTGGTCCGGGAAGATTCCACACGCTGTGAGGCAACTAGACCCATGTGCCACAACGACTGAACCATGAAGCCCACACACTCTTGAGCCTGTGCTCCACAGCAAGAGAAGCCACCACGGTGAGAAGCCTGTGCCCCACAACTGGAGAGCATCCCCCGCTTGCCACAGCTGGAGGAAGCCCGAGCACAGCAACGAAGAGCCAGCACAGTCAAAGATAAATAATTAATTTAAAAAAGAGTTGAGCTCCGAGAATCAGGAAATTATAGAGTTATTTGACTCTTGAAACCATATCATGTGACTTTGGTTAAATACAAGGGTGAGTGTGTGTGTGTGTGTGTGTGTGTGTGTGTGTGTGTGTGATTAGAGATAGCGTGGTGACTTCTGAAGTTAGAAGTCACCTTGATTGACTTGCTTGACCACAAGCTTATGTAGCCTTGGTCAGCTGCTTCAGGTCTTGGAGACGCCTACAAGAGCTTCGATTTGTCCAGTAGGTCCCTTGGCATACCAGCGTATGGTTCAAGGGAGAGTCTGGGCTTGAAATGCACTCTTAGAGTCCTCAGCTTAGNGTAGCCTTGGTCAGCTGCTTCAGGTCTTGGAGACGCCTACAAGAGCTTCGATTTGTCCAGTAGGTCCCTTGGCATACCAGCGTATGGTTCAAGGGAGAGTCTGGGCTTGAAATGCACTCTTAGAGTCCTCAGCTTAGAGATGATAGTTAAAGCCACGGGACCAGAGGAGATCAACTAGCAGGTATGGGGAAAGAAGTGATGAGGTCCAGGCATTGAGCTCTGAAGGTGCCCCATCATTTAGAAGTAGGGAGAGGAAGAGGATTCAGTAAAGAAGAAGGAGAAGGGTAGCCTGTGAAGTAGGAGGGAAACCAAGAGAATGAGATCCAGAAGCAAAGAAAAGCATTTCAAGAGGATTTCGAGGAAGCAACTGGGTTAACTACTGCTCAGAGTCAAAAAAGATAAACAGCCTGACTTGCCTACTCCACTTTGAATATGAAGATTATTAATACATGAATATAATGAGCATTTTGAGTAAGAAATTTCACTAGTGGAAAGTTTCACATTGGATACAGAGAATAGAATTGTGTTTAGTTTTGTCATGCCTCATGTTGGATAAGCTCTTTACAGATCTGCAACTAGTTATTTTAGAAAGATGAATTTCCCGCCTGTTTCTCTGATGCTTCCAAACAAATGAAGGGGCTGAAGGATGGTCATTTTGTCTAATCTTTCTAGATCCCAGCCNATTGTGTTTAGTTTTGTCATGCCTCATGTTGGATAAGCTCTTTACAGATCTGCAACTAGTTATTTTAGAAAGATGAATTTCCCGCCTGTTTCTCTGATGCTTCCAAACAAATGAAGGGGCTGAAGGATGGTCATTTTGTCTAATCTTTCTAGATCCCAGCCAGATATAGATTTTCAAAAGCCCCAAATCTCTTTCTTTCTAAATGGTTCTTATGGGGAAAGACAATTTCCTTTTGTTAAGAAGGTGGCAGAGCTGTGCTGTACTTACCTTTATTAAACTTCAGGGGGCGGGCTCTGACCAAGAAATCAGCTCTGGACAAATTGCTCAATGCTTAAATACACCTGAGAGCCAGCCTGGAATCTGGGGAGATGAAAGGCGTTTTAATCCAACTACTCTAATTAGGACCAATTTACAGCGTTGCTGCTGTGTTTTGTCTAGTAAAAGAGATTAGGGAACTAAGAGCATAATAGCTCTGTTTGGGACTGGGAAACAAAACCTCTGTTTCCTGGATTTAAGCCCAAGGGTGCTGGCGAAGAGTTAGAAGTTGCTTTTAAGCAAAAGGAGAAATTGGCCATGGTTGGCAGGTGATTTTCACTTGCTAGAAAAGCAGTGTTTTATTTAAATATGAGTTGTCTCAAAGGATGTTCATTGGGTAACTTAGGAAAAGGAGAGGGCCTTATGCCCAGTCAGTCGACTCTCCGCAACACCATGGACTGTAGCTCACCAGGCTCCTCTGTCCATGCGATTTTCCAGGCAAAAGTACTGGAGTGGGCTGCCATTTCCTACTCCAGGGGATCGTCCTGACCCAGGGATTTAACCCGCATATCCTGTGTCTCCTGTATTAGCAGGAGGATTCTTTGCCACTGAGCCACTGGGGACGCCCTAATTTAGGAAAATGCAGAGTTAATTCAAATGCGTGGTGCCAAATTGATTGCGAATATTTCTAGACTTTCACATTCATTGTTTACTTTGGGAGAAAACGGTTTGGCAGATTTTCTGCAGTCTTGTCACACGTGAACGTCTATGGACAAATTACCCCAACTCTTCACAGATTCCATTTTGTACCCAAGGTCATAGGAGCGGAGGAAACAAAACAAAAACATAAAATAGTGACTTCATTCAGAGCAAAGATTTGCTAAGTCCTCAAAGATTTACCAGGAAAGATCAAGGCTGCTTACAATTTGCTCTTCAGCCCTGCTGAAGGGCTTGCCTTTGTGTCACCCAGTCCAAGCTCCTGCTGCTTGCCCCATGACAGGCCAATAAATCAGAGATGAAGTGTTGGAGTAAGCAACGGAGACTTTATTTGGAAAGCCAGCAGATGAAGATGGTGGACTAGTGTTCCAAAACAACATCTCGCCCAGATTTGGATGCTAGTTTCTTTTAAGGGGTCAAGCCAAGAACATGACGATGTCAAGTGAAAAAGGTGGTGTGTGTGTGTGCCAGTCGATCAGTCGTGTCCAACTCTTTGTGACCTCATGGATTGAAGCCCATCAATTTCCTCTGTCCATGGGATTCTCTGGGCAAGAATACTGGAGTGGGTTGCCATTTCCTTCTCCAGGGGATCTTCCAAAGCAGGAATTGAACCCAGGTCTCTTGCATTGTATTGAGATGCTTTACTGTCTGAGCTACTAGGGAAACCCTAAAAAAGGTGGTACATTGTAAATATTTCCTGGTTCCAATCAGACTTCAGGAGATTTCTTTTTTTCTGCAACTATTTGTAAGTGGGCTAAGGGCTTCCCTGGTGGCTCAGATAGTAAAGAATCTGCCTGCAGTGCAGGAGACCTGCATTCAGTCCCTGGGTTGGAAGATCCCCTGGAGAAGGAAATGGCAACCCACTCCAGTATTCTTGCCTAGGAAATCCCATGACAGAGATGCTGGCAGGCTACGGTCCATGGGGTTTCAAAGAGTTGAACAGGACTGAGCAACTAACACTAACACTTTCTTTCACTGGTCAGGACATTTCTTGTTAGCTAAACAAAGGCATTTTAGCTTACTGCTCAGGCAGGGGAGGCAGGGTTCTCCCAGATGGGCCATTATGTATACTTTAAGTCTTAGGCAACAGCCCATTAGAGATTCAGTTCAGTCGCTCAGGCGTGTCCGACTCTTTGCAACCCCAAGAATCACAGCACGCCAGGCCTCCCCGTCCATCACCCTCTCCCGGAGTTCACTCAGACTCAAGTCCATCGAGTCAATGATGCCATCCACTCATCTCATCCTCTGTCCTCCCCTTTCCTCCTGCCCCCAACCCCTCCCAGGATCAGAGTCTTCTCCAATGAGTCAGCTCTTCACATGAGGTGGCCAAAGTACTGGAGTTTCAGCTTTAGCATCATTCTTAGCTTGTAGCAAAAGCAATAGCTTTCTCTGTCCACTCCATGTATCAGTCTGGTATTGCAGTACCTCTAGGAATGTTGCACCTCCCCTGGGGAAAGAAGAAANTCTTCTCCAATGAGTCAGCTCTTCACATGAGGTGGCCAAAGTACTGGAGTTTCAGCTTTAGCATCATTCTTAGCTTGTAGCAAAAGCAATAGCTTTCTCTGTCCACTCCATGTATCAGTCTGGTATTGCAGTACCTCTAGGAATGTTGCACCTCCCCTGGGGAAAGAAGAAAAGGCAATAGAATACAAAATTTAAAGTAAAAGAAGCAGATTCAATGTGGAGTCACGTTTACTCTTCCCAATTACACTAACACACAATGGGTTTTGAAAGAAAGGATACGAGAGGGAATAGAAGGGACCAAGGCCCTTGGGATTCCAGTTTCTGTGCTAAACTCAGCATAGACCACACCCTTTGATCCTAAAAATGACACAGTAAGTTGCATATTATTTTCCCCCTTCTACAGATGAAGTTGGGACTCAGAGTTTAGGTGATTTGCATGCCTAGGAAGGGGTCCAGAGCACTCCATTCTTTGCGACCCCACGGGGCCCACCAGACTCCTCTGTCCATGGGATTCTCCAGGCAAGAATACTGGAGTGGGTTGTCATTTCCATATTCAGAAAGCCTCCCAGCTTCACTCCATGCAAGCAGCAACCATTCCTAATATTCTGAGAGTAAAGATTTATTGCTTTGGGATAAATACCAGACTCTGAGTCTGTACCATGAAGTAATTTTTCCAGACTTGACTCCAGATAACTCAGGCAAGGTCAGGGAAGGGTTAGAACTTGAGAAGAGGACAAATGATGGGGGGAGAGCCCCACTGATGACCACAGATTCTTTTGTAATTGGTCCCTATTTCACCTGGCTTGATCCTAAAAAAAAATGTGCCCAGGTACATAACCTTAATGGGCTCCATGGGGCTAATGCAGAGAATTCTCTTTTGGATGGAGTCCTTTGGCTCCACCTCAGGTGGTGCAGTGGTAAAGAACTCGCCTACCACTGCAGGAGATAACAGGAGACTCAAGTTCAGTCGCTGGGTGGGGAAGAGCTCCTGGAGTAGGAAATAGCAAGGCATTCCGGTATTATTGCCTGGAGAATTCCATGGACAGAAGAGCCTGGTGGGCTACGGTCCGTGGGGTTGCGAAGAGTCAGAAACGATTGAGCATGCACGCATGCACACCAGGTTGCCTCCATCATTTCTCTGCAGGTCTATTTCCCATTGGTAAAACCACAGTTCTGCATTCCTGAGATAAGCTCAGAGATCCCATCCAGTCCTGACTTTCTCTCATTCTGTGCCTCTGCATAGGTAACACCTTGGGAGAAAAGAAATTTATCACCAAAGAATACCATGTGGGTTTGGCATGACTTTATCTTGCTGGCTAGGAATCACAGATAAAGCATTGCCAACAGCTACATTTATGCCAACCAGAGGGGAGGCAACACCCCTCTGGAATTCTGACCTGATACTTGAAACCAGAGCAGAGGAGTGCCCCAGTGTGATGTGCTGCCAAGGGACACATTGCTTTTGTGGATAAGGTTTCCTGGTTCTTAGATCTCAGCCATGTTCCCCAACAGGGCATGGCGAGGTGGCTGTGGATTCCGTGACAACACACGCCCGGGCACCGCCAAGGACAACTCTTTGTGGCATGAAAGCGTTGCCTGCTGCTGGTGATAACATGACTTTGTTTTCCTGCAGTAGACTGGGTTGGGGCAGACAGCCCTGCCTGTCCTCTGCATCACCTCATGATGGGAATGTTATACAGCCCTTCCTCATCAAGCTTTATTTAAAAATAAGAAGCTGTATTCATGAAATCACTTCCAGAATTTATGTTAACAACGGTTTGCATATTAAATTCTGCAAACATGCTGTACACCTGCCCACTTTCATTTAGACTAGAGCAATGATGCCCAAACTATAGTCCCAACCAGCAACATCAGCATGTCTGGAGATTCTCAGAAATGACAATTTGTAGGCCCCACTCCAGACCTCCTAAATCAGAAACTCTGGAGTGGATCCCAGGGACCTCTGTTGTAAGCAGGCCTCCTGGGGAAAAGAACCTGATGCTGGGAAAGATTGGCAGAAGGAGAATGGTTTGGCAGAAGATGAGATGGTTGGAAGGCATCACTTACTCAATGGACATGAGTTTGAGCAAACTCTGGAAGATAATGAAGAACAAGGAAGTCTGGTGTGCTACTGTCCATGAGGTCACAAAGAGTTGGACACAACTTAGTGACTGAACAACAAATTCGGGGACTCTGATGTGCACTCAAATTTGGGAACCACTGACTTAGAGAACTCCGAGAGGGAATGTTCCAGGCTGAGGGCAGGAGATTAGGTTCTGAATAAACCTTGCCCTGTTCAGGAGGTTAGTGTGGGAGTTTTCTGTTTGTTTGTTTCATTTTCTTGTTGACACTTCCATGAGCCTCAGGAATCAAGACAATATTGGTGCTGGTGTGAACAGGTGTTGGTGCTGGATGGCCATATTCTGCACAACAATCCATAACTGTCGAGGAAGAAAAAGGAGGTTGAGGCCTGGCTCCAACACTTACTGTGTTAACTTGGTTCCATTACCAAACACCACTTACTTCATCTGCAAAGCAAAGTATAACAACTCTTTGCAAAGTTAGGAGTTCACGAGAGAAACATGAAAACTCTCAGCATACTGTCTGGTGTTCGGTAAACCTTCAACAAATATTGGTTATTACTAACATTTATAATGCTGACGCTAATAAAGCAGCATGAATTCTATATGATATTGTCACTGCCCCCAAAGCAGTGCGCGAAGGGGATAGCTACAATCTTTAGGGACCAGAGACAAGGGTTCACATCTCAGTCCTGGTATTCACCACATTGGGTAGGCTGTCAGTGTCAATATCTTTTCTCTAATTATTTGTTTAAAATGGGAAAGATGACAATCACCTATTGTAAGTAAATTAAAGCAGCTTATTTAATTCCTGAATGCTATAGGAAGGAGGTCAATAGATTTTCTTTTGTCTTCTTCCTTTTCATTGGAAAAATAAACTCAATTTTCAAGGGTATGAAGGTCACTGTGCCAGAGATTTAGTCCAGTAGAGCATTCATATTGGAGTATTCAATTGAGGTAGCTTTGAAAATACTTGTTTAAAGCTGAGAAGAAAGGCTATGGCCAGTTATGAAGGAGAAAGGGATCCTGGATGTATATTTCTCTTTCTTCTTCATTATCCTATAGAAAAGTTTAAGGATCCTGACAGTTAGGAAGAAAAATAGCCTAGGCCAAAGAAGGCTTTTACAAGGAAGACTCCTGAAGACTCACTGACCAAAAGAAATGTTGAATTATGTTTCCCTTGTTAATAAAAAAAAAAAAGATGTTAAGCATATAAAAAGCATTACCACAACTTCTGCTTAGGGCATCTCCAAATGAACAGGATAGTCAGGTTCCTAAATTACAATCCCTTGCCAGTGCGTCTCCCTTGGCCTTTTGTTCTTCACTTTAAGAAGACTGGCCACTGGGCTCAGATGTTTTTTTCTGGCCTCTCTTCCTTTCTGCTTCCACTCCCCTCCAGCGTGTATACATTTTCCTCATCCTGTTGTTGCAGGTGCTGGGAGCGGTTATATAATACAGTCATAGACATTTGGTTGAGTGTCTAACTGAACCAAAGTGTATGTTTCCAGTACAAAGCATAAGAAATAAAGGAGGTGTGACTATAAGATAGTAAGATTGAGTCTTCGATTCCAAAAATGAAATCTTGACTTTTATTTATTTGAGGAAGTTGAGTGTGATGACTAGAAGTATGGAATCTGGTCTCTGAGTTTACACTATGCTTCTTTAAAAAAATAAATAAAAACTTATTTGGTCACACGAGGTCTTAGTTGAGGCATGTGGAATCTAGTTCCCTGACCAGGGACTGAACCTGGGCCCCCTACATTGGAAGCACAAAATCTTAACCACTGGACCACCAGGGAAGTCCCAGTACTGTAGCTCTTGCACTTAGCCCAGTGTCCTCTGGCAAGTGATTTTCATTTCTTTAAGGCCTTGGTGTGCTCAATGGTAAAATTGAAGCAGTGATAGTATCTGCCTACAGAGTTGTTATGGGAATTAAGTGAAATAACACATGAAGCAAAATTCCTGGAACATAGTATGTACTTCATAAATATTAGCTATAATTACTTTTAGGACTTCCCAGTTATGCGTAGTTTCTCAGTCTTTGTGACCTCATGGACTGTAACCTGCCAGGCTCCTCTGTCCATGTGGATTCCCCAGGCAAGAATACTGGAGTGGATTCCCATACCCTCCTCCAAGGGATCTTCCCAACTCAGGGATTGAACCCAGACTGAGCCATCAAGGAAGCCCAAGAACACTGGAATGGGTAGCCTATCCCTTCTCCAGGAGAACTACCCAATCCAGGGATTGAACCAGAGTCTCCTGAATAACAGGTGGATTCTTTACCAGCTGAGCTACCCAGAAAGCCCAAAGGGGACGGTATGGCTGCATGGGCCTGGAATCTAACTCCAGCCTCCCATGTGGCAGGTGGTTCAGGGGTAAAGAATCTGCCTGCCAAGCAGGAGACACAAGTTTGATCTTTAGGTCAGGAAAATCTCCTGGAGAAGGAAATTGCAAACCACTCTGGTATTCTTGCCTGGGAAATTGCATAGACAGAGGAAACTGGAGGCCTACAGTCAATGGGGTCACAAAAGAGTCAAACACAACTCTTAGTTAGCAACTAAACATCAACAACGGCAATTGCTTTCAGCTTTTATTTAATACAAATATAAACATTCATAAGATAGAATATAAAAATTCCTTTCTATATTTTATTTTTGACTCCCCAGTACCCTGGGCCCTTGCACCCCTCTGGCTCCTCACCTGTAAGACTTAACCATTGCTTTTGGAATACATCGTTCAAGCTTTACCCTTCCACCCCAAAGGGATCCACTTGATATATGTATGTATTCTCTCTTGTCAGCTTATGTTTATTTCAAGAATTCACAGAAGAAATTTGGAAAATCTCCATGAGACTGAGTCAGGCATGAAATACAGAGTGACTAGATTAAAAATTGCCTTGTTCTACACGGCTGCTTATATACACAAAAAAGGGTCTGGATGAATGTTATTTTCTCAAAAAATTCAGACCTTTCTCAAAGCTGCTGATACTGTCATCACAGCAAATATTCAGAAGATTGTGCTGGGGGCCCTGAAGGGGGCTGGAATGATAAATCTGCATACACACACACCTTTTCTTTCTCATCTTCCCGCCAGTGAATTTATATTTTTATTTGCTAATTTTAAAGCTTTTCACAACATTGTAAATCAACTCTGCTGAATAAAATACATTGTTTTTAAGCATTTAGTAATTGAGTTATGTTCTGAGTTACTCATACATTCATAAATTTATTTAACATATTCTGAATTCCTATTATGCCCTAGCAATGTTGTGCTGAGGAGGATGGAAAAGGTGTTGAACACACAACATATACCCTTAAGGGTATACATTTTCCTAAATGAGCCAAGAAATGCTAAGAAAAGATTAAACAGTTGTAAAATTAAAAATAAACCCATGCTGTAACTCCTGGTATTGATAACCAGAAATTGATTGTGTACATGTATGTGTGTGAGTGTGCATTCATGAGTGTGTGTAGTGTGTATTACATTTGGCTGATAAGAGGAAAGGTCAGCTTTGCCTCTTTTTTTTTTTAGAAAACTTATATGCTACGTTAAAATTTCCTATAGGAAAACCAGGTGATCAGATAAAAGCTAAAAAAAGATTTAATTGATTACACAGATGTCAAAAACACNCCTGGTACCTTGACTGCTGTGGGGATAGACAGTATTACAGGGTAGGGGCCCTTCCACGTGGGTGGCCCAGTTTTGGCTTCTCTTTTTATATGATTTTTCTCCTCCCCCTGGGCCTGCCCTATGTAAATTGGGCTAGCCAGGAGTGCTCTCTGTTTTACCTGAGGTCCTCACTCTTGTCCTCAGACCTTCCTTTGTTCTATTTTCATGGGATTCTCCTTTCCTTATCTATTAGCCACTGCTATTCTGGACTCCTTTTTCCTATTCTAACTACCTAACAAAATCAGCGAAAATTAGGCATGGGAACCTTAATGTCACTGGAGGTGCCTCCTTTAGGTATGATCCTGCTATTCTAATGACTTGAATAGCAACGCAGTGGGCCTTTTGAATATGAGAGTAGGATGGGAAGCAAGTGGTCAAGCTACAAAGTAAATAGAAGAAAAGAAAGATAATTGTGATTCTGGGTCCATAAGGTGGCAGATGCCTGTGTCTCCATCTTAATACTGCATTCTGAGATCTGTTTATGGCCTGAAAGGTACAGGATCTATGGAAAGAGATGGATTCCTTGTGGTTGCCCTACTTCTATGGTTCCAGCTAGAGTAAACTCCCATTTATTTTGTAAGTTTCTAGACTGGAACATGCTGGGGCACTTTGAGTTTTCAGAAGGTCAGAGGACACCTTGTCACACATGGTAGTTTAGTCTTCATAAGACTCCTTGGTGACCAGATTCCTAGTGCTTTGAGTGTATGAACACAGGGCTCATGATCTCTATAGCCCCAGCCTTGCACATATTTTATGAGCTTTGTTCAATGAAAGAAGGAATGCAGAATAGATTTAACAGGCAGAGAAACTTCTTACTAAGAAATTCCCTTCTCTCTACAACTGACTTTGTGAAGTGACTTTCTATTCTTCGACTTTGTAAACATGGTCCCAAGACCTGGTTTGGGGCTAAAGGTGATCAGAAAAATGGAGAAACTTCTATTATTCTATAAGAAAATGCAGAACTTAAATTGGGAAAGAAAAAATACATTTCATGGAAACTAACTTTGTGGACAATTGGAAAAAATCATTAAAGCATAAAAATGTAAATACATGACTGTTTAGCTGAAAGATCTTTCTCTCTCTCACACACACACACACATATCCACAGAGTTGAAAAGATGTACATGGACTGTGTGTACATGTGTGTGCTAAGTCACTTCAGTTATGTCTGACTCTTTGAGACCCTATCCGCAAAGGCTCCTCTGTCTGTGGGGATTCTGTCCATGGGCAAGAATACTGAAGTGGGTTGCCACGCCCTCCTCCAGGGATCTTCCCAACCCAAGATTTGAACCTGCCTTTCCTATGTCTCCTGTATTGGCAGACGTGTTCTTTACCTCTAGCATGACCCTTTCTTCTATACAAGGACAATGTTCTACAAATTTCCACATGTCCTCAGTAANCTCTGTCTGTGGGGATTCTGTCCATGGGCAAGAATACTGAAGTGGGTTGCCATGCCCTCCTCCAGGGATCTTCCCAACCCAAGATTTGAACCTGCCTTTCCTATGTCTCCTGTATTGGCAGACGTGTTCTTTACCTCTAGCATGACCCTTTCTTCTATACAAGGACAATGTTCTACAAATTTCCACATGTCCTAAGTAAGTTGTAAAACATTTTTAGTGAGCTGCACACTCCCCCATCATGTACTAGATTTAATTTAACCAGCCCCCACCCCCCGTCGACTTGTGGGGCTCTGTAGTAAAGAATTAATCTCATCCAAAGAGAGGTCTGGTCTCTGACTTTGGCTGTGGGGAAGTATTCTTTTGGCCACTGAAATGTCCTGCCTGATAAGAGAGTCTTTGTTTACCTTGGGGTCTTGTGCCAAACCAGACAGTCTAACAATGTAGTTTATGATGGGTCCTTTGGCTACATAGCATCTGTTCCCTCTGCAGAGAAGCTGGAGACTAAGTAGGATACACAACATGGTGATACAGGGAGTCGCTCAAGTCTACAAGATCGAACCCGATAGACACCTGGTCCTAGACACCTGGGACAGCCAAGGACCAGGAGGCCTTCTTTGGGTGGCAATACTCTAGGTATAACGTCACACACTATTTTGAGGGGACTTCACACTGTCCATGACTCTATGGAGAGAGGCCAAATGGAAGCTCTGCCTCTAGAATTTTCTTGGGACTCTACCCTATCATATCTGTCCTTGGCCGATTTTAACCTGTAGTCATTCTTTGTAATAGACCATAACTATGAGTATAATAGCTTACAGTGAGTTCTGTGAACTCTTTTGCTGGATAATCAGGTCAGAAGGTGACCTTGACAACCAACCTCAACTCTGCAGTTGGCATCAGACGTGAGGGTGGTTTTGTGGACTATACTTCTTAATTGTACTCCCTCCAGCACAGGGAAGCCTGATGTGCTGCAGTTCTTGGGGTCACAAAGAGTCGAACATGTCTTAGTGACTGAACAACAACCACCACTCCCTAACTTCACCAGAGCTTTACTGTTTCCCTTTGTATTAAGTTGTCAAAGATTTTTAAATGAAAAGTGAGTTTAACATTTTGTAGACTAAAAAAAGATTACCTTAAGTATACATCATTTGTAATATGCATTAGAAAGGATAAATGTGTTAAGGTATGGCTCTTAGAATTAAGAAAATAAAGCAAGATGCTTCAATTTTTTGTAATATATAGAATGCCAGTGGATATGGATCTTTGATCATTTCCTGATATTAGGTTTGTAAAAGTAGAAGTAATGGGTTGAAAGACCTGGACATCAAGCTTGAAGGATGTGGAGCTTTCAAAGTGTAGCACAAGATGGGAAAGGAGGGGAAAAGCCTTCCAGGTAGGTCAATGAGAAGAGGCCAATGAATGGAGGCAAGGAGGCCAGGAAAAAATGTATTTCATCACACTCTTCCATTTGGATAATTAGACTTTTTTTTTTTTTTTTTGCACTAACATTATGAAGGAGAAAAAGCTTATTCAAATGAATTTTCCATTGAAATGACTTATATTTCCCTACTTAATGGGAAAAGAATAAAAACGTCATCAGCAGACTGTATTCTTCTTGGAAGTTGCAACCCTGAGTTTCAAAAAGAGACAGCTGGAATTACGTTTGGAACCAAGGTCAGGTTTAAAGAGTGCCTACTTTGTGCTCCTGAGTATCCAGGGAGAAATTCATTCTCTTCTTAAGCATTTGAGTTGCTTAATCAAGTCCCATCAGAAGGCTGTCTCCACTCCAGCTTTCACGCTCAGCTCTCACTTGCTTTTTTGCTATATTTCAAAGGGATTGAGAAGTGATAGCTGTGTGACAGCTGTGTACAGACTGCAAGGGCATTGTGTAAGAGAGTGACATAGCCCTGTAGTTCCCCATTTGCAGGGGAGTGACAGCTAGATTCAAATACTGGCTCCATCACTTACTCTGTGGCTGACTTTGGCCAAATACTTAACTCCTTCAAGCCTCAATTAAAATGTACCTATTCACACCAACTATGCCAATGGCACATAGCTGAATCAGTTTAATTGTTAAATGTTCTATGAGCACCTATCTGGCTGGCTAAGGGCACAAGAAGAGACGTGGGTGGAATGTGAGGCATAGGGAGCCTTTTCTAATCTAACTGGGAGATTTCCAGATTCTTCTTATTTCCAGAAACCATGCTAATGCCTCCACCGAGGGTGGAAGACTTTGGTAGTGAGTACAAGCAAGTCATGACTTTTTTTTGATCTTCAACACCAAACAGGATCCTCCTCTTCTATTCCCTGTCTCAGAAAACGTCCCCTTCACCAATCTCCTCGGTCCTTCACCGCCCTGGGCATTGTCTTGGCTCCTTCAACTTCTCACCATGCCCTCTATCAGCCAATCTACTAGAAAATTCTTTCTGTCTCTTAAATATTTCTGCCTCATCTTTCTCCTCCCTGCACCCACTAATTCAGAGAAGAACCCTGGAAACAAAAGTACAAAGCCTGGCATAGTTTAAGCCCCAGGCTTTCAAGGCCACGTCTGGGGATCACTGGAAGTCCCCAAAGTGGTCAAGGACTGAAGAAGCGTTCAAGGTTGTAATGTTCTCACTGTGCTTCATTGCCCTTTTCAGGCATGTTATACTGTTGTTTCTGCAAATATTTTGAATTATATCAGGACTGTGTGATGAAGTCAGTATAAATCACACAAGCTAATAATTGACTGTAGGCATTTAAGATTTTTCACTTTATATTTAAAATTATATATCATGCTGTTTGAAATCCCTCTCCCCTCAAACCAGGAATGTTTGTGTAAAGAAAAATAGCTTTTCTTTCCAAATTTTTACAAAGTCCCCAGTAGACCTGTGAATCTATTCTTTTATAATTTACCTTTCTGAGACTGACATGTGTGTGAAAAATTAATTTTGTGTTGATTGAAGCCATATTTCCTGATGGCTTGGGTAAATATTTGTCTTAAAGTTTCAGAAAGATAGGAGCAAAGTGTTGAAATAAAGGCATCATTTGTCTTCAGTGTGAATTGCCCTAGTAAATCTCAAAATGTTTGCTTTCTTGAGGGAGGGATTTGTCAGTTTCGTCAGGCAATCCACCTCTTATCAGGAGTTGTCTGTACTTTTGGGCCAAATAAGAGCACTGGAGAGAATAGCTACGTTGGTGAAACAAGAATGATATTTATGAAGAATGAATTAATTACCCTCCATTAATAACATGTCATATTTATGGCTTTGCAAAACGATTAGCTTCAGGGAAAGCCATTACTTCCACTTTTCCCAGGCTCAAGTTTTGTTCTTTCCTTTCTCCTTCCAGAGGACAGAATGTCCCGCAGCATGGAAGCAAGCAGACCAGGTAGCCAAAATAGCTTAGCAGATTCTGGTTGAAACAAACAGGAGCAAACATGCTTGGAGAGAGTTTCTCTTGTTTGATGTTATGGTTCCGGCTGAGAGTTTTCAAACTAGAAGTTTTGAAAACAAATGTGTTCCACAGTCTCCCACCTCTGAGCAGCAACTATTTATTCCTTTCCGTACAGGTGTTTTTATTCCCATAAAAGCTGAGATCTTTTTCTGAATCAGCAATTAGACTGATTATCCTCCTTTCGAAACTACAGTGAGGAACCAACTCACATGGGTCAAAGTGGCCATTATTTAAAAGTCTACAAATAACAGATGTAGAAAACAAGTTTATGGTTATCAGGGGGAAGAGAGGGGCAGGATGAATTGGGAGATTGAAACTGACATACACTCAGTACTATACATAAAATAGATAACAAATAAGAACCTACTGTATTGAACTCAGCTTAATTTCTATAATGACCTATATAAGAATAGAATCTAATAGAATTTAGAATAGAATAGAATCTAAAAGAGTGGATATATGTATAACTGATTCACTTTGTTGTAGAGCAGAAACTAACACCTCATTGTAAATCAACTCCAAAAAAATTAATTTTTAAAAAGTCTACCAGAAAAATTTAAAAAATGTCTACAAATAACAAATGTTGGAGAAGGTGTGGAGAAAATGGAACCCTTGTACACTGTTGGTGGGAATGTAAATTGGTCTGCCACTATGGAAACAGTATGAAAGCTCCTTAAAAAAGTAAAAATATAGTTGCCATATGATCCCACAATTACACTCCTGGGCATATATCCAGAGAAAACTCTAATTTGAAAAGATGCATGCTCTCCCAATATCTATACAGATCTGAAGAACCAAGGAATCCTGTTAGAGTAAATCAGTAATATGTTATTTGTTTCTTTCCCTCTCTTTTTTTTAATGCCAAAGGAAAGGCAACTCCATGTCATTTATTTCTGCTTTCTGATGCTTTCTAACCCTTTCAGCGACCCTAATACAATAGACTAAAAAGAGTTTGTCTACATATCTGAAATCTGAATCATTACTCACACAATGGGAAGCTATTAATAAAAATTATACTTAGCTCCTCAAAGGACGTTCTATTAGAGCCATACATTTCTCAATGTTCAAGACAAAGAAAAAATATTTAATGAAAAATTCAGCCTGAACTGGCTCATTTAGAAGAGCAGCCTTCCATCCATCCCTGTTTAAGTGTATTCAGTAAATTTTTAGTGATGTTGTCTGTATATAGGGGATCATATTAGGAATATGGAGGAGATAAGAATAGAGAGATCAAGACTTTGACTACAAGAAGCTCATAGTTTATCAGGAGAAAGAGACAAGGAATCAACCAACAGCAAAACAAGAAGAATGTTCTTCCCAGAGGCGACCAGGATATTCTGAGGCGGAGGTATCCTTTGGTTGGGAGGACCAGCTAAAGCTTCATGAAAGAGAAAAAAACTGATATTGATTTTGAAGGATACATAAGATATCTGCAAAGGGAAATCCGGGAGAATGACTGTGTATAGCAAGCGGCTTGACCTGAGCATGAGAGATCCTGGGAGAAGGGCATCCAACTTAGAAGCCTATTTAAAAGTCTGGACATGATCCAGAGAGTTGACGTGGAGTGGGAGGTGGGGGGGGCGGGGTTCAAGATTGGGAACTCATGTACACCTGAGATGAAAAAATAAAAATTTAAATTTGAGTACCAGAGAAGATGGCGGAGGAATAGGACGGGGAGACCACTTTCGTCCCAGCAAATTCATCCAAAGAACATTTCAACGCGGAGGAAAATCTACAAAACAACTTCTGAATGCTGTCAGAGGTCGTCAGGCACCCAGAATAGCAGAACATTGTCTTCAAAAACAGAAGGAAAAACCTTGAGGCTACTGCAAAAATAAAACTGAAAACCAGAAGCAGGAGACTTAAGCCCAAACCCAGAGAACATCAGAGAACTCCTGAACCCAGGGAATATTAATCGATAGAGACTCATCATATGCCTCCATACCTACACTGAAGCCAAGCACCACCCAAGGGTCAATAAGGTCCAAAGCNAGTGTGGGGCAAAGGAGAGGACTGAAGCAACGGCTGAGCTATTATCAGAAGGCTAACTGTGGACAAAATGGCTTCATTAACACATTTGAAATAGGCTGAAATTCCAATATGGCCACAGAATAGTTTTAAAGGAGAGCATTTTGTCTTTGTGAATGAGTAAAACTGCCCCTGAAAAGCTTATAACTTTTGCCTTAGTCCTTCTTAATAATTTGAATGGTATAATAAAATGGCCTTGTCTTCCAAACATATTTACTTACAGATATAAATAGTAGACTGGGTCCTAAAAGCACCCGATTAGAGATGTCCTTTAATTTATTTTCCTTTTTAAATTCATGGGCATCTTTGTATGAAAGCTCTGGGCATTTTAATAAAAACAGAACCTATGCCTTCTAACTAGGCAATTGATTTTTATTTTAAATTCAGAGTATTTTGACATTATTGGTCCAAGTTTCATAATCCACATTCAAGATCAGCTTTGGCCAATGAAATTATTTGTGACTGTAAACTCCTAGACTCTCAATAAAGGAACCAAAATGATACACACAGAAAAAATAGCGTTTATTAGAACTGGAAAATAAAGGCTGAATAAATGGAAAACAATTCACAGTATTTAATCACTAAAATAGCCCATTGGGCATTAGGTGATATTATTAAAGGAATAATATTATGGTCAATGTTTATCCAAACATAATGATATTTTTGTGGCAATAACAGAATAGTGTTTACAGAAAACAATGGAAAATTTCTAGGTTAAGCAGGAATGATTTAGAAATTTGATGCTAAAGTGGCCAAACACAGATAAAATCACAGATTAAAAAACAATGAAACAAGTGATCAGTATCTAGAATGGAAAAATTTTAAAGGGATTTTAAATCAAGAGTCCTAAGATAAAAATACTTAATACACAAAAGTTTTAAGTATACATATCTCAAGTCAACTGAATTATATTAGTAATAAAAGTCTACTTGTATGTCTACATTTATTATACAAATTATTAAAAACTACTAGATGAAAAAATAAAGAGGTGAACATTTACAAATGTTTTGTAGGCTTCTACATTATTTGTAAAGCTAAGAGTTTTGGCTTATATAAAAAGCTGGCAAAAGCAAAACTTTTAATTTTAGGCATTGATTTAAAGTTTGCTAAGAATTTTGCTCAGATGAAGAAAAAACACATAAACCAAAAATGAATTCAACAGAGTTTAAATTTGCTACCAAGAGACAAGATTTCAATTTGAGGATAATAATGGCATTCTATGGACAAATGTAAAGATTATATATGTTATTGTCTCTGTCTGAAACTTTGAATAAACCAATGTAAAATTCAAGCTTGCAACCATTATTAAACATGTCATGGCAATGCTAACTGAACATTAGTAAAGCAGTAAAGTTTAATTTAGACAAGATGTCAATGTATAGCAGATTTAAGTCAAACAACAAAAGAGGTTCAAATATATACCAGCTACGGTCTTTGGCAGAAAATCAAAATTCATTTTGAATGTGAGTTTCCCATGCTATTTTGTTAGTTGGAATGAACTTTATTTGGTATGAACATTTAAGCAAAACCTTGTAAAAAGAAAAGATTAAAGTGCAACCATTTCGTTTTAAAAGGGTTAAGGATTTTTTTTAAGGAAAATATGTTTTCATGAATCAAACAAAACTGCACATAACCTGCACAGTAAAGTGACATTCCAATAAAATATTAAAACAAGGAAACAAAAATGTGTACATGAATGTAAAGAAAATTCATGTACAAATAATCCCCAAACATAATTGGTAAGGATGATTTTCAGTTTTTTATGGATCAGTGTGTTCTCTATTAGAGATTTGGGCAAATGTAACAACACAGTGCTATTTTCAATTTTCTTGTTACTAATGCTGCATTAAAAACTTGAAAAAAGAGGAAGTTTTAAAACATCATACATGTCCAAATTTTGCTTTAAGAAATGGTTAAAATCACAATATGTGACTGCAATTTATATGATAAAACACCTCACAGAATTTTCTATGATAATGTTAATTTATCATATGTGATTCTATTATTTGAACAAAACATATAAATTCTTGATTATTTCTCAATCTAAATATTTAAGACATTTATTGGGAATTCTAGTTGTCCCTTCCCCATAAATTTTCCAAATTTAAATCAACATATAAAACTACCTAGATGGGACTGCAGACTGGTACAGCCACTATAGAGAAGAGTGTGGAAATTCCTTAAAACGCTGGGAATAGAACTGCTATATGACCCAGCAATCCCACTCCTGGGCATACACCCTGAGGAAACCAGAATTGAAAGAGACACATGTACCCCAGTGTTCATTGCAGCACTATTTACAATAGCTGGGACTTGGAAGCAACCTAGACGTCCATCGGCAGATGAATGGATAAGGAAGTGGTGCATATACACAATGGAATATTACTCGGCCGTAAAAAGGAATGCATTTGAGTCAGTCCTAAAGAGGTGGATGAAACTGCAGTCTATTATACAGAGGGAAGTAAGTCAGAAAGAGAAAGACAAATACTGTATATTAACGCATATACATAAATATATGGAATTTAGAGAGATGGTAACAACAACCCTACGTGTAAGACAGCAAAAGAGACACAGATGTAAAGAACAGACTTTTGGACTCTGTGGGGGAAGGCGAGGGTGGGATGATTTGAGAGAATAGCATTGAAACATGTGTACTACCATATGTGAAACAGAGGACAAGTGCAAGTTTGATGCATGAAACAGGGCACCCAAAGTCAGTGCTCTGGAACAACCCAGAAGCATATGATGGGAAAAGGAGATGGGCTGGGGATTCGGGATAGGAGGGCACATGTATACCTGTGATTGATTCATGTTGATGTATGGCAAAATCCGTAACAATATTGTAAAGTAATTATCTTCCAAATTAATAAATTAGAAAAATAAAACTATCTAGAAATGATAATGACTCAAGAAAGATTGTCTGAGTTGAATTATTATTAACACAACAAAATCTTGATAATAACATAACTTGTGACTTTGTTGCAGTTAAGACAAGAAAAACAGATTTTTATGAAATAAATACATAATTGGAAAGCTGCATATATCTTTATTTTATGAAGCATCCAAACTTTACTGAGTGGTCAAGAGAACACCCAGAAGTGGATAAGCCATCTTTGATACTTTGCTGGCTTATCACTCATTTTAAAACCACTGCTTAGTATATATTTTTAATATTACCATGATGACTAGAATTATCTCCCCAAAATGTTCATCTCCCTCCTCTATTTATACCAGTTTCTTTCAAACTTCAGAGTTCAATATTTAAATCTTTTTTATCCAAAATATTTAAGTTTCTGCATAATTTTATTACAAAGATTGTACTTAGTTTTTGTGCTTATTTTTCTTTGCATATGGACAATTACACAGCTTGCATGGTCGGTTTCAGGAAGTCACTGGTTCATTTATTTCTTTTTTAATTTATTTATGCAGTACTTACTATGAGAATCAAAAAGTAACTCTGTATTTATAAAGTACAGCTAAGTGTCTATGAGTAAGTTACACAATTTCTCTGAGCTTTAATTTTCTAGCAAAGATGAAAGGCCTCATATCCACCGTTCAGAATTATTATTAGAATTGAATGAAATGTCTTTCAAACTCAGTGCATATGTGCTAAGTTGCTTAAAAAGCTGTGTCTTACTCTTTGTGACCCTATGGACTGTAGCTCACCCACCCCTCTTTCCATGGGCTTCTCCAGGCAAGAATACTGGAGTAGGTTTCCATGTCCTCTTCCGGGTGATCTTCCCAATCCAGGGATCAAACCAATGTCTCTAATGTCTCCTGCATTGGTAGGCAGATCCTTTACCACTAGAACCACCTGGGAAGCCCAAGTATTCAGTAAGTGGTAAAAATTTTTATTGTTGTTAATTTTAGAAATTTTGTCTTTGTTAAATTTACATTCTGCCTTCCCAAATAAATGACTGTGTTTTGGAGTAGAACATTTTTGGTGATTTCTAAATTACCTTATCCTTATTTCTACCCTATTTCCATCAGATATGGAAATATGAGGGGAATAATTGAAATAATTTTTTTTAATGGATGTGAGAGTTGGACTATAAAGTTGGACTATAAAGAAAGCTGAGTGCTGAAGAATTAATATTTTTGAACTGTGGTGTTGGAGAAGACTCTTGAGAGTCTCTTGGACTGCAAAGAGATCCAACCTGTCCATCCTAAAGGAGATCAGTCCTGGGTATTCATTTAAAGGACTGATTTTGAAGCTGAAACTCCAATACTTTGGCCACCTGATGCAAAAAGCTGACTCATTTGAAAAGACCTTGATGCTGGAAAAGACTGAGGGCANGAGATCCAACCTGTCCATCCTAAAGGAGATCAGTCCTGGGTATTCATTGAAAGGACTGATTTTGAAGCTGAAATTCCAATACTTTGGCCACCTGATGCAAAAAGCTGACTCATTTGAAAAGACCCTGATGCTGGAAAAGACTGAGGGCAGGAGGAGAAGGGGACAACAGAGGATGAGATGGTTGGATGGCATCATGACTCAATGGACAGGGGTTTGGGTGGACTCCGGGAGTTGGTGGTAGACAGGGAGGCCTGGCGTGCTGCAGTTCACGGGGTCGCAAAGAGTCAGACATGACTGAGCGACTGAACTGAATAATTTTTTTCCAAATGACATTAAAGTTTGAATCAAACTCTCAGTGAGGTTAACATTCTGAAGTTAAAGTGTTTCTAAACTTAAATAGTTATGAAATTACTTAATTGCTCAGACTGTGAACTTCTTGTTTCTTTATTCCTAGGAACAAAACCTGACGTGGAGGGACCCTGGGCTGGAATTGTTACATCTTGGGTGGTGGTGACAGATTTTTCTCCCTAAGGTAGCTGGGGATGATTAGGGACAAAGCATGTTAAATGAAGAAGATTCTTTGTGATTCTCAGTGAGGAATCAGGAACATGTTTCTATAAATTCCAGCTGATGTGAAGAATGAAGAGCTGAGAACATTGCTATTTCTGTGAGAAGAAATGACAGCTTATTGAGGCAGAGAGATGAAAGTTATCCCCTGGGAATGCACTGAATCACTATCTTTGGGGCCATTTCAACAATGATAAACCAGAGGAAGTGGTTTTAATTCAGGGCTGCCCACACCCTGGTCTGAGGGTTCAGTGCAGGGAATCCTTGATGGCAACTTAGTTTTCCTCCATTTCTCATTCCAGAACACAAAGGACTTGAGGGTACTGAGATGCTCAGTATTCTGTCTTTACAGAATACACTTTTCCCTTGTAATCTTGCCCCTAGTAAGAGGCAGTGTATTGTGGGAATCATACAGAACTCTTAAGACCTAGTGAATTTTTTGGTGTATTTTCTATCTCACAGCTTTAGATTATCTGCAACCATGTAAATGAGGCTTTCTAAGTTTTCCTAGTCTTTAATAGAAACCATTGTCCCTTCTCTTTATCCATCCTAAAAGCCATCTCTCCTCATGCTTTTTCTTTCTCTTATTCATTTATTTATTCAAACAAGTATGTGACATACAAGATACAAAGCTGTTTAAAAGATGCAGCCAACGGATACATGTCAATGTATGGCAAAACCAATACAATACAGTAAATTAATCAGCCTCAAAAAAAAAAAAAAAAAACAAAGATTGTCAAAATATTCTGACTTCTTAAATGGTCAATCATCAGTAAATTTACTAATAAGAAAAAAAAAAGATGCGGCCAAGATACTTACAATATAGAATAAAAGATAAGCCAGGAATATGCCAGGAAGCTACCATATACACTGGTGAGGAAAAAATGGAAAATGTTGCTGTTTAAATTGAGATAAGTACAGCAACCTTCTAAGGGAGTAGCATAAACAGGGAAGCTTATTTCAGAAGGCACTTCATTTGGGTCATTTTGGAGGTGGAAGCTGAAACTTATTGGGCATTTGGATGTGAGAGTGCAAAACAAGAAGAGAGATGAGTTGCTTTGCATCACGCGGGTGAGAAGAATTAGAAACTGACACAGCAGTGAGAGCATGGGAGGAGGCAGATGTCAGAGGCTCTGGAAAGGAAGAAGAGCCCAGGCAAATGAGATAAAGACTTTAGGAGAGCACCATCCAGGAAAATTCCCTGTGGGGTGGTACAGAGGGAGTTTAGGACAGTAATTTCAATGATCAGTGCAAGTTGCTTTCTAGATTTTGATGTAATTACCCTCTTCCTTTTTGCAGACTGTCAGCAAAGAAATCTGTTCCCCAGTAGCCTCAAAGCTAATGAGGCTCTGGGGAAATGAAGTCTTTAGGGCTCAAAGGCAGGAACCAAGCGCTATATCCTGGCAACAAGCCATTTGGTGCTGCTGCCAGTGTGTAGCCTCCAGTGAGGATAGCTCACAGGAACTCAACTCCTTCCCCCACCTCCTTCTTTGAGAATCCCAGAGGAACAGAGGGTGGGAAGCCTGGTGGAGGATTTCCCACAATACATTGGACGGAAACTCCTGCCATTCCTTTGGTTATCGTATAGGAAAGGCTGAAATCATCCCAGAAGATTGTGGGTTGGAAGAATCAAATAGGCTAATATGTCAAGGACTTGGCATATAGTAAATGCTCAGTGGGTTTTGGATGTCATTATTTTGATTGTTATTTGACTATCTGGGTTATGAAATCATAAATAGATGATATACAAGACCAAAAAGAGTTACAAACCATAAGAGTACAAACAATATGTATTCTAGAATTTTAGTCATGGGAGAGCTTACCTCTGGCATCATTTACCAGAGAAAGGCTTCTGGAAGAGCTGGATTTCTTGCTGCATGAATGGACTTACATGAGACTGAAGGATGACCCCACCTGATGCTCCGTTGGCAGGGAAAATGTCAAGGAGGTGAGAGATCAGGGTCTTGAGTGTAGGAATGCAGAAATCCTAGAGAACATTGCAAAGGAAAGAGTCAAAGCATGAGCCAGATGCCAGTGATCAAGGAACAGTGGAAGAACAAGGGGGTGATGGGTAATTACGAGGAGGCCGGAGTGGGGAGGGAAGGGGAAGGACTTGTGCCTGAAGGTACGGGGTGGGGCAGGTGTGGTGACCAGAGTGGGACACCCATCTTCTCCCGAGAAGGGAGAAGGCTTTAAACCCAGAGCCCCATTGTGTACGTTGGTGGAGTACAGAGATGCCTCAGGGTAACAATCTAGGATGCAGAGGCCCAGGAAGCCCTGAGTCACCAGGGGCTGTAACATCCTCGCAGTACCTTCTGCTGGACTATGAGTGGGTCCCCTCTCGCATCTTTAAAGAGATATGGTCTTTGTTTATTTACTTTTACATCTGAGATGTTGACTCGCGAGGCTGGATGTGAGTCTGAGACTCACCTACCTCTCATCCATCATCCACTAGGAAAATCAGTTTAGAGAAATTTAGGACAGAGCTTACAAAGCCACAGTTTCTTCCTCCGTCACTACAACAAGAAAAATTCTTCAACCCACACTAGTTTGCTGCTAAAATTCCATCAATCAAACCAGCCAAACAAAACGGGATTTATGCTCAGAGGCAGAATACCTAAGTTTAGTTTTTAAAAACAAGTTTCTCCTTACATCATTCAGATACATTTATTTCTTCTTAAACTTTCTAAGGTACATATATTTTTAGTCTTTGGGAAAATTTTAGATGTATTCATGGAGGTTTTGCTGGTTCTCTGGTGAACTGTATCAAAGAGTAGGTGGAGTAGATAATGCTGAGCTGTCAGTAAACATGCGGGTTGCTGTGTACCTGAAGGGCCCCTGAGGACGCAAGGTTTTACTTCACACGGAAAGAGTGAGTGAATCTGAGATCCAGCCACAGATAGTAGTGCCATTCCATCAAGGACTGGAGACAATGATCATTTTCCCAGAGTTCTTTTCCTGATTACTTTTTTCTGCCACAGTTGCAGGTGAAGGATATGAAAAGAATGTGTCTAATCTATGACTCAACATATCTCTGTTTTCTTAAATAATATTTCAGTGGCTTTGATCTTTTCTTTTTAAAAAGACAAACTGTAGAGAAAAACCAGCATCTCTATTACATGCCAGACAAATTTAAAATATTAGTATTTTGCCATTTTTCTTTTTTACACCAAAGACATAGAATAAAGTGTAAAATTTTATATTGTCTGCTTAGTCCTGTTCCATATTTTCCTTTGCCTGGATTTTATTGTGTTTTTTTTTCATTATATATCATTGTGTGTAATTTTTGAAACTGGCTTTTTTTCACCTGGTTGGTTTATTTTTTTTTTCAGTTAAAAAAATTATCCATCCATGTTGACACTTAGAGATCTGGTTTACTATTCCTGTAATAATATTAAAATACTTTTATTCATCTCCCTATTGATAGACATGTTTCTTCAGATTTTAACTAGTAATAATAGTAATGATACTGAACACCCGTATTTTTTCCTTATATATACAGGCAAGCATTTCTCTCAGATACACCGTGGTCAGTGGAATTTTGAACTCTTCTAGACACACCAGGGCATTCCCTGGTGGCTCAGAGGATAAAGCGTCTGCCTGCAATGCAGGAGACCTGGGTTCGATCCCTGGGTTGGAAAGATCCCCTGGAGAAGGAAATGCCAGCCCTCTCCAGTATTCTTGCCTGGAGAATCCCATGGACAGAGGAGCCTGGCAGCCTACAGTCCATGGGGTCGCAAAGAGTAGGACATGACTAAGCGACTTCACTTCACTTTAGACACACCAGATTGCCCTTGCAAGTGATTTAACACTTACTAGCGTGAATTTCTAATTTCCCTCAAAATGCTCAGAAGGATATGAGAATCCCTAGTTTCCCAAAACACCTGGGCTTTTGTCTTCCTTCTTTCCTTCCTCCCCCTCCCCCACTTCTTTCTTTTATTTTTCTTTCTCTCCCCCTTCCTCCCCTTTTCCCTTTTTCTTTCTTCCTCTCTTTCTCTCCCCCTTCCTCTCTCCCTCCATCTCTTTCTTTCTTTCTCTCCCCTCTCTTTCTCTTCCCCCTTCCTTCCTTCTTCTGTCCCTCCCCATCTCTTTCTCTTTCTGTCTTAATTTTTCCTAACACCTTTATTTTCCATGGGAGCATGTGACCGTGGTCTTATTTAAGGCAAACATTCGCTTTCCAAGAACAACCCTACTGATCTTTCTTGTATGTGTTCTCTCCTTGACAGTGTTGATATTATGGAACACACACTTCCTCTTTACCCCTCAGTGACACAATGAAAGTCAAAGAACTCTACGGTAGTTCCCTCTCAGAGTTCCATCTTCAGTGACAAATGTGATATTAGTAGTTGACAATGACTTAAAAAAGGCTAATGGAACACGACTAATTTCACCTCCAGTGTAGGTGGAGCCAAAGCTGGTTGGACTGACTTTCTATTCAGGAGACTTTTTAAGCTCGTGCAGAAGGAGCCCTGTGTTTCCAGGAAGTGATCTCTGAGTATCCAGCAGATCACACCTGTTCTGTTATTTGCCATGATTATTTGTGTCTCCCAAATCAGGAACCACTCTTCCCAGGAAAACACCCAAACTTCCACATTGAGCTCTTAGATGTGTTATTCTTTTTCTTCAAAAAATGGAATCAATGACAAATTAACTCAAAAGTGAAAAATAAAACAAAACATAAAAGCCTTTATGTAGACCTGCTTATCTGGCACCAAGAGCTTTAGGGAGCAGACTAGATTAATTGCCTAGAACATTCCTTAAAGGTAAGTCATGTTATGTCTTTAATATTAAAAACTTAAACTAAAAACACAACAGGTATGAAAATTAAAGAAAAAACAAACCACACAAGTATACTGATAACAAGAGATTTCTGAATGGTTGTATATGTGATTGCAGTCTCTGAAAATAGTGTGTTAAAATTTGTCAAATACCTGAAATATACGCCCTTTGCTTTTCAAGGTCATCTTGCCTCCAAGTAACTAGTTTCATCAGGTCCAGGCATCAGTGCTCTTCCCTTGCCCAGAAGACCTGCATCCAGTTATGTTTTGTAATATCTCACTTTGAGCTTCCCTAAATCCTGCCCTTCTGGAACTCTGTACCCTCCTAATGGTTCAGCTGAAGCAGTTCTGTCATTTACTATCATAGTCAACTTCATTCATGCTTCATTCATAGTCAACTTCACGCTTCTTGCTTTCTCTGTTTTTATTTTACATACTCAGGGAACATACAAAATTAAGCAAAATATCGAAGAAAACAGAGTTCTGCCCCTGTACATTTCAAACATGACTTACTTCACTGATTATCACCTGACTTCTGTTAAAAGATCATTTTCAAAAGGTGGAATCATCAGTCTCATACAAATATAAAGCACGTGACAAAGGTTTTATTTAGCTCATCTATTAAAGAAGGAAGGTAAGACCTTAAAGCTCTTTCGAAAACAAATCTCAAGAGTAGGCCTATTAGTGCAGGCAAATCAGGAACACTAAACTGAATTGGCTCATAGATGCAAAATTGACTCATATCCTGTAGAACATTTGTATGTCTATGGACAAGGATCATCTGTGTTACTATCAGTTTCTGCACCTTTCAGAATTATAAAACAGCCAAAATAATCAAAGGTATAGACCCCCTATAGATTCAAGACCTCACATAGGGTCTGCAACAATACTTCGTGTTCTGTTGACGGGACACTCAGTCATCTTTTCACCTTTTCACATCTTTCACTATGTTTCGCAACTATTCCACTTTCAGTGAAAGTAACACCCATTAATTAGAAACAAAATTGAGAATCCATGAAGAAAATTCAGACTGTTGGTTTAAGAAATATCTTTGCTTTATTACAGATCTCTGTTGCTTTTGTTTAGTCACTAAGTCTCGTCTGAATATTTTGTGACCCCATGGACTGTAGCATGCCGGACTCCTCTGTCCATGGGATTTTTTAGGCAAGAATACTGGAATCAGTTGCCATTTCCTCCTCCAGGGGATCTTCCCGAACCAGGGATCTAATCCGTGACTCATGTGTCTCCTGCATTGGCAGGTGGGTTCCTTACCGCTGAGCCACCTGGGAAGCCCCTTATAGGTCTCCACATATACCAAATTACAGTTAATTGCACAAAACTAGATATTCAGAATAATACACCTTTACCTTATCTTTATAAGTATTATGTTATACATCTCTGCTACTGCAGCTTTGTTCTCCAATCCAACAACCTTAGCTGAGGCTTCTCAGTTAAACACAGCCCTTATATTTACACAAAGTGACCTCTTGGTTCAGAGAAACCATGAGAAGTAACCAGAATACATGAATACAGGCTCAGAAATTCTAGCAGGAACATTGTCACGAAGTGTTCACAATCGTGAAAAGAAAAATAATTCTGCGACTTTCCAAAAGTTCCCAGACCCAAGCAAAAAACAGGAGCTAATTTCTGTGTCCTAACAACTACTCTGTGGCACATCCCGGACTCTCTTCTGCCCTTTGGGTTTTAGGAAACATGGGTTTGACTTATTTGTGAGCATAGGAAAGGCACTGGGGAGTCATGTAGGGAACAAGGAGCTCTAGATACTTCTAGAGGAGAAGACGACCTGGGTAGCCACCCCCCCCCCCACCCCCACCCCTC
>SJYA01002873.1:976046-1084819 GCA_006410615.1 Neotragus moschatus
GTTTTCCTGCCTTCACTGGGCCCTCCTGTTTCTTCCTGCCTCTCCATCTTTACCTGTCTTTCCCCCCTTTCCTTCTGCCATCCTCCTGCTTCTTCCCTCTTTCTTTTCCTCTCTCCCGTTTGGCATCACCTCGCGTCTTCTCACCTCCAACCTCTTCCCATGTTCCTTCACCCTTTCTTACTAACTTCAGTCCCCCTCCTCTTGGCATGTCCAAAGCTTCATTTTCTGAATAGGGATCATTTCCTACTCCTAACACAGTCCCCTATGGGAATGGGGATGGACAGCCCATGGCAAACTGTGGCATTTCAGTAACTGTTCAGCAATAGCCCTGCCATATTGCCCGTGAAACTGCTCCACTCTGTCTGCCCAAATTTAAACGATAAAACCATAACAATAATCTTATGTTTTCCTCTGAGTCATATGTTTTACCCTTTTCAAAAAGTGGAGATCTGTAATGAATAATGCTCCTCCTGCTAAATCTCATCTTACACAAATCATGCCTTTCCAGGTCCTAGGCCTAGGGCAGATGCTGAAACAGACATCTTCATGATTTTATCAAGATTACAAGCAGGAGATGGGACAAGTGACAGACCTTCAGGGCCTTAAGCTGTGAGTGTTTGGAGAGAGAGAAGCATGGTCACCTAAGGACGAACACCGAAGGGGCCCAGCAATCCAAAAAGGACTTTCTAGAGGACTTGAGATTCAAAGGTTTAGGGGTGTGTAGAGGCCATCCTTCATAAGGAGATTTCTAGGAGAGGAGAGGGGTGGAGAGGGAGGGAAGGAGCCGGGTGTGAGGAGAGAGAAGAGGATTGGGGCTCCGAGGTCAAGTGGGAGAGGACAGCCAGTGCTGGTCCTGAAGGCATTGTGAGCCCTGTTCAAGCATTTGGCCTTTCTCCTTAGGCTGCTGAAAGATTTTAAGCTTCAGATCATTTCACGAAGACAGCAATTGAGAGGTTGCTCTGACTTCGGGAGGGCTTTTCCTGAAGCGACTTAACATGCATGCACTGACTTCAGGGAAGAGAATGGATGAGGGCAAAGTGGTGAACCAAAGAACACCCAGGAAACCACTGGTGGGACTTTTAACTCAAGGATGTGTTTGTGGTCTGTGCCTGCTTACACCTGCAACCCAGCCCCTGCCGCTTTGCACCAGCTTCTGAGTGCCCTGCCCTTCAAAGTCTGGCTGTCATTCCTCAGAACAAAATAGCCAGAGTCCAGTCTCTTGATGACAGAACTTATTAGACTCAACATGCCCACGGTTCCAACCTTCCAGCTGGACACTATGGGATCTTTCCGAGGAGAACCCCTCCCCTACATCCTCCGCTTTAGTTCCTCTCCAGAGTACCCAGATAATTGTATTTCATGCATATTTCCTGAGTTTTTCAGATGTTAAAAACCACCACCAAACAGAGGAAATTAACTACATGTTGATCATGAGCACTAGCCCTGGGACCTTCCGGCACCTAAGCTTAATGCTAACCCCTGTGACCCTGTCCTGTTACCTCATCACCAGCCAATCAGGGAACTGTTCTCCAGTCATCACACATCCTTCAACCTCACTCCTCATCCGGCCTTTAGAATGCTTTGCTGAAACCTTTTGTGGAGTGTGGGATCTGGGGGGTGTATGCCCCTTGTTCGCCTCCACAGTCCTGCAGTTCAACCTCTCTCTGCTCTGAAGTCTGATGTTTCAGTTTGGTTGGCCTTAGTGTGTTGCAAGCACATAAACTTGTGATTGGTGACTCTAAGGCAGGAGGGCTTCATGGAGATACTAGCTACTCAAGCCACAACGACTCCCCTCCTCAGAGGGTCTCACACTTGGTTTAAAGATTGCTGTTACCTTCTCAAAATTCTTCTTTTTTTTTCCTCTCAATTTTTTTTATTATTTTGGACCTGCCACATAATATCTTAGTTCCCCTACCAGACTGAACCCGTACTCCCTGCAGTGAAAGCAGTGTTTTACCCGCTGGACCACTAAGGAAGTTTCCCCATTTCAAAATCCCTCATTTTTGAAGGAGCCTCACATTTTCATTTTGCACTGAACCCCACCAGCTATGTAGAGAGGAGTTCTGTTGCTAGCAATCTACAGATACTAGCCCTTAGAGAATTCTTTAAACTCTAGGGGAACATGGCCAGAGAGTTTGAGGAAGTGTTCCAGAATTAGACACAGACTGTCATCAGCATTTCCAGGGTCAGAGCTAAGGGGGTCTGTCCCTCACTGGCAAGCCAACCCTTCCCAGGCCCGTTCCCGCCTGCCTCTGACCAATGGCTCCACATCACGGCATCTGGAGTGCGGCCAGAAAATTCTTCAGCTCCCTACAAGAGGATGAGGACGTTCTTGACTTTTGCAGAGTTAAACACTTGGAGAAACTTCAGGAAGAAAGCACTTGGTGCAAGGTTAAGCTAGCTGGCCCACCAGTCCTGCAAATTCTCATTTCCATGATTCTTAGCATGTTTATTCTCTTCTTGCCAGTGGCCAAAGGACACGTTTAAATGTCTTATTTCCTCCAGGGAGCCTGGAGAGAAGCAACCAGCACCTAATACAGGAAATTGTGAAGAGATTTAACACGGGCTCCTGTATAACTTCCCTTCCCCCAGCCTCCGCCCCCACCTCCAGCCACACTGAGTCTGTCGGCTTCTTCCTGCAGCAGAGACTAGACGGCAGTTCACCTCTGCTCCCTGAGGTCCCTGTGAGTCCGAGGAGCTGGAGTCTGGTCTCAGGAAAACCTCAGCCTCCCACAGCTGATATTGAACTGGAGGCGCTTCAGTTCCACCTTCCCAAAGTGGTTCTTTGGGGGCTTTCCAATACAGGATTAAATTTCAGAAGCCTGCAAAGCACAGAAGAGAAAGGTGGGTTCCTGTAAGGATTTTCTTTTGTCTTATTGACTGCGAACCAGGCTGTTCTGAATTGCGTGTCCACATGCCTTTTCTCCTAGGCTGTGTGTTTTCAACCTGTGTATCTGGTTGGGGCTTATTCATTTATAGGAATGTGGAAGGAAAAGAGTGAGAGGGGAGAAGACTTTTGGGGATTTTGAATCTGTGCATCTTTGGATAAAGAATGCTGCCCAGCAGGGTATCTAGAACACAAAGCTGAGTCTTCTTCCCTTTGGAGGGAAATCTCATGAGAAGTTGCATTTGGAGGCTTCAGTATAAAGTAAAAATGTTTACCACCTGCCTTTCCTTTTCAGCAATATAAGCCCCTCCTTAGATTTTTCCTTTTCTTTTTTTTTTTTTTTTTAGTCCTTTCTGAGTTTTGTTCCTTTCAGTTAAGATGTCCTAGGGGATTTTCCAACACAAATATAAATAGGTGTTTCTAATTTGGGGTGCTATTGAGTTCTAAGAAATGAACAAGCACTGTGTTCAGGATCTGGTGGACTGCCGTGTTATTTTCCAGAACTTGCTGTGAATCAGTTGTTTTTCCTGAAGCTTCCTGAAGCTAGATGCAAGTGCCTCTCAAGTGATGGCTGAGAAAGCTAATTTTATTTGCTCTCTTGTGATTATCGTCTACAGGATCCTGTTTCCCTTGCTGTTGTTTAGTCACTGAGTTGTGTCCCGCTCTTTGCTACCCCATGGACAGTAGCCTGCCAGGCTTCTCTGTCCGTGGGATTTCCCAGGAAAGAATCCTGGAATGGGTTGCCATTTCCCTCTCTAGATGATCTTCCTGACCCAGGGATGGAACTCTTGTCTCCTGCATTGACAGGCAGATTCTTTACCACTGAGCCACCTGGGAAGCCTTGCTCCCTTTAGCTGGTTGCTTTTTCAGTCCTTACTGGGGCTTGAGAAGATGTGTACACTGAGACCCAAAGTGGGGGCCGGTGGGGGGGGGCAGTTGGTCAAGGTTTATTCAAATAACACTACACACAGCATGTTTCTATGATTTTTTTCTTTGCCTCTTATGTTTTTATTATTTCATTTTTGTCCTCATAAGCAACTCTTTCTCTAGGAGAAATATTTTATAGTAAGCCCATAAAATATCAGTCAGCTTATACCTGTTTATTTGAACGTGGACAGTTCTTTCCTTTACTTCTCTTTTCTTTCCTGAACTTTATTTCTTTCAGATGCTGAAAATTTCTTGCCACTTCTGTATTTCACCCGAGCCACAGTCTCCCACAATTCTGTTCTCCATACTCTGCTATAGGGTTCTGGGGAAAATGCAATTCTGATGATGTCACTTTTCAGTGAAATACTTCCATTGCACCCCACTTGCTTATAGCCTTGCTTCCTATAAGGTTGTCCGGGGACCGGCTGCCTCAGGACAAGCTGCAAGGGCAGCTTGTTAGAGATGCTAGTTTTTCACCCCCTCCCAGATTGACAGAATCTGCAGTTTAACCAGGTCCCTGTGTAGTTCATATGCACTAAAGTTTGTGAAGCCCCAGCTTACACTCTGATTGTTATCATCCCGCCAGCCTCACCTCTCA
This sequence comes from Neotragus moschatus, assembly GCA_006410615.1. Classification (NCBI taxonomy): domain Eukaryota; kingdom Metazoa; phylum Chordata; class Mammalia; order Artiodactyla; family Bovidae; genus Neotragus; species Neotragus moschatus. The sequence goes on from SJYA01002873.1 coordinate 980,459, forward strand.
CTCCTGACTTTCCAGCTCTATCCAGTACCTTATAAATACGTGAGAGCTCTGCTGCCTGCCAGTGTCTAGGTGTGCAGTTCTCTCTGTCCCCAATAACTTCATTCATCTTTTCCACCCAACTGCTCATTGCAGGCTGATTCTCCACCCACCTCATCCAGTCCACCTTATACTAACTGCGCCTCAAGTCTGCGATTTTATGGCACTTAGCAAAATGCTTCTGCCAAAGCCCTTAGTACATTAAATGATGGTTGCTAGGTTTATTTTCATCCTTGAGGAGTTACTGGTCATTGATTTCTGAATGCATAATCCTTGAACCAATGCCAGGCACATAGCTTGTACTCAGTGTTTTTGAATTCATGAATGAATGAATGGATGGACCCATGAATGGATACATTGTCCCAAGAACCCCATATCTTCAGACTGAGATCTTGAGTTTGGAGTTTTCCAAGGAGATTGCCAATCTCTATAACATTTTCCCACACTCTCCTTTATGAAATTTGCTGAATTCTTTTCTTCACCACATATTTTGAGTACCTCCCATGTGCCATAAGTTTTTGAATCTTTTTTTTTTTTTTAATTTCACCATGAATAGCTTCTCCTGGGAGGTGTTTCTCTATCAGTGCCCCCATTCTCCACCACTCCATTCTCCAACTCTCCAAGATGGAGACTTACTCATTTTTCAGCAAATATGTATCGAACACCTTTCCCACACCAATTCCAGTGTTACACTCAAGGAATATGATGGCTGAAGACAGAGATGTGAGTCCTGCCTCCATGCAGTCGCCCATAGAGAGGGTGTGGTTTTTTATTTTCCTTGATCTTGCTGCTTCTTAAAAAGCCTGAAGGAAAACTGGAAGCCTCATCTCTAACCAAAGCTGGCACATCCATGTAAAGACAGCAGGAGTTCGAAGGCAGAGTGATTTAGTAGAAAGTTGGGCTGTGTTTCAGCATCTGATTTAGTCCATTACCTGCAACTCCCTTGCCAAGTGACCTTGGGTGGGGCCACATCCATCTTGTGGACCTGGATTTTCTCAACTGGTGAACAAGACAGAGAGCGATAAGGAAAAGAAGCCCCTGTCTTCATGTCCCCTGTCCCTCTCCAGGGACCCTACGCACTCAGGTCTGTCATGTCACCAGAGGACTTGAAAAGCAGGGCTTGGTTGTTCCCTGGGTCAGACTGACAAAGAGGAGATCTTAAGGAAGTCATTTCATGTGCCCAGGGCTTAGCCATTACACTGTCCTTGTCACCTTCCATGGAACACAACGAGGCAGTGGTTTCCAGGGAACAGTGCCCTGCAGCTTTGAGGAGTCCACTTGGCATTCACTGTTCGGTAGAGAGCTGGTTTGAAAGTAGGGCAGCTGAGGAGGGAGGCAGTGTCATCCTCAGGCAATCTCTGCTTTTGGAAAGCAGCCAGGAGAAGGGAAGGAAGTAGCTCCACCAAGTAGTGTGCAAAAAATCCAAGAATCTATAAGACACGGAACAAAGAAGACATCCCGGACCCCAACTGTGTGCGGCACAGCTGCAAGGACTCCCTTCCTGATTACCTTGGGTTTTTTTTTTTTTTCTAATTTTTGTTCATTTCACCTAGAATCAGAGGTTGGAAGCTAGCCATGGTATCCTTTGTCCCCAAGCTTTGTACCTGCATGGAGTGCATACATGGCTGGGAGGAAACAAATATTTTCTATTTGTTCTCCAGACACAACCACTAGGCTTAGGCTGCAGCAGACTCTTTAGGCTTTTGCAAGGGACCACCCTTCCCCTGTCTGAGCCTTCCCTTCCTGCTCCATCATTGTGTGAAGCTTCCAGATGAAATGCCTTTCAGACATCCTGAGTTCCTTCTTGATTCCTATTCCTTGAGGATCTCTTTGCCTCAACATTTCCTGCACAACCACCTTGCCACCTAGCAGACAAAGTATTTTCTGCTGGTCATTTCCTAGCCTCTCAAGTTAGCATTACACCTTGTAGCAACAGAAAAAAGAGGTTCGCCTGCGTGAGGTGTTGTGGGTCTGTCGTGGGTCTCGGGATGTGTCTGAAATCAAGCTTGCCTGTACCGGATGAACAATTTTTTCATCAAAGGCATAGAGTTGGCTTAGAAAGAGGCAGACCCACTTCTGAAGGCTCCATCTGCCACTTTCTTTAATAAGTGGTTATATATCGAGTCTTAGATTTCTTTCTGAAAATGCAGCTAATATTTACCAAGCAAGGTTGTAAAGAAGATTAGTTATTTATAAAGTACCGAATATGTTGCCTCAAAAAATACATTAGATCTCAAAAGAGGAAGCTAACCAAGATGGTGAAAATGATAAAAAAAAAAAAAAAAAGTCATGTGCAGAATAGTTGAAGGAACCAGTGGATATTTGAAGTAAGAAGTAACTCTTGTAGTCCACGAAAGTTAAAGTGTTAGCCACTTAGTTGTGTCCATCTTTTTTGTGACCTCACTGACTGTAGCCCGCCAGGCTCCTCTGTCCATGGAGTTCTCCAGGCAAGAACACTGGAGTGGGTTGCCATTCCCTTCTCCAAGGGATCTTCTCCACCCAGGGATCGAACCCAGGTCTCCTGCATTGCAGGCAGATTCTTTACCATCTGAGTTACTGGAGAAGATCCGTAGCCTATGAATGCTACCTTCAAATATTTAAAGATGGTTGTGTGTGGGAAAAGAGGTCAACATGAGTGGAAATTTTAAGGTAAAAAGTCTTAGCTCAACGTATAGAATGATTTGCCTACCATCAGAATTGTCTAAGCTGGATGAGCTGCCTTGTGGCAGGGTGAACGCCCTGTTCTGGGCAGTATTCCAGGACCCTGGAAGCATGACCGGGATGTTCCCAAAGGGATGCCTGCACTGGGTGGAGTGTGGGTGATGACCTCAAGGTCTTTCCCGCTCAAATCTACTAAGAGCCTTGTGACATCAGGGTTCAAGCCCAAGCCACCAAATAAAGGTATACAAAAAAAAAAAAAAATTATCAGGCTACAGAGTGCCTAAGGCTGCCTTTTGACTAGCTAGCCCTACCCATCCTCTGTGATGTTTTTTAAATAGGGTCTTTGCAGCAACAATCAAAAGGTTGGACTTCCAGGAAAAAGAAAAAATGAAACTGAGAACAATGAAACTGAGAACTGGGAAAAGTTCACTTCAAATCACTCTTCTTGGGTTACTCTTCAACTAGATTGTGGGTTACTCCTTGTGTTACGAACAGGTTTCTATTTGATGGCAAATTACCACATTTTAGGATATTTTCAACTGCACTGGGGTCGGGCAAGTAATAGCAAGACTCAAATCTTTGTCCTTGATTTCTGCTCTATCTATAAAACAAAAGCACAGCAATATGACTATGTATTCTTTGTCATCCAGAAATCTAATTTTTAAAAATTTTTTCATTTTTAATTGGAGAATAATTGCTTTACAACATTGTGCTGGTTTCTGCCATACAACAAGGTGAGTCCACTGGACGTATGGATATTAATGTATCCCCTCCCATTTGAGCCTCCCTCCCACCCCTCTAAGCCATCATGGAGCACCAGCTGAGCTGTGTGCGGTACACAGCAACTTCCCGCTAGCTATCTATTTTACACATGGTAGAGCTACTCTCTCAGTTCATCCCACCCTCTCTTTCCCCCTGCTGGGTCCACAAGTCCATTCTTTATGCCAGAAATCTAATTTTAAGAAGTGCAAAATAAAGTAATGCCATCCTCTCAATTGCAGGGATTGTGAATGGAGTACTTCCCTTCAGGGGAAGAGGAGAGCTGGCTGTAGCTGGCTGCCTGCTCTAAGTTCACCAACCATTATTTTCCACCCACCTTTCCTTTTCTGCTAAGTGAGCCACATGATAACAGCTTTCTGCCAGCTAAGGACCTGGAGACTTTTATAAAAAGGACAATTTAGCTTTGGCAGTGAGGGACCTGTCAGCATCCACTGCTCCCTAGGATGTTTTGCTCATACTTCATCCTTCTAGGACTCAGAAGAACTCTCTGGTCTTGTCATTTTTATCCCTCACATCTTTCCGCAGTTGCTTGGGCTGCATCTTGGCATGCTTTTCGTTTTCGAAGTCTTTGTTTTGAAATCTCAGGGAAAAGAAACTGTTACTCTTTCAACAGAAGCGGACATCAACGGATGATGTGTTTTGTCAAATCAAAACAAAACTACAGTATATTTTATTTTCCAGGTTTACCTAGGTTTCTTGAAAACAATTTTAAAAAATCCTTTTGAAATATAATCAACTATGCAGGACAAAAATCAGAGAAATCCACGCAGACCAGCATGTTTATTTTTAGGTGCACACCAGCAGCACAGCGCAGCAAAGCAACTGTCTAATGTCCAAACTAAGGCCCTGGGAATTTCCTCTAGCAAGCCTGCGCTTCCGCGCATTGTTACAGTACAAAGGGCCGTGCAGGGCCTCAGTGCAGCGCTCCGGGTGACCCCGCCCACTGTGAAATCTGGAACCTGTCATTTCTTAAATCTACATGGTCCTCAGGGCCGGGGTCACTGTGCAGGTCGCCCCGGCAGCTCTGGGCACATTCAAATGAGTAGATGTGTATGATTATTTCATCTAAAAATATCTCAGAGACCACTGATGGCGTTTCAGAAACAAAGGTTCAGCTTTCTATTTGTGGCTGTGGATCTCCTCAGTCCTCACCCTTGTTGTGAAGTGGACTCTGGTCTAGCCCAGACATGGGGCTAACTCCGGGTTAGATTGCAATTAATAAAGTGGTTTTAAAGCATATTATATATATATATTTAAAGCATAGATGCCTATACACACAGCCCCAACACACACACACACACACACACGAAAAGGAATCTGACACCCGAACCACCTAGATCTTTCGTATTATCCTAGATTATTTTCTGATTCTTGATTTATCTGCAAAATGGATGCAACAAACCTCACATCCTATTAGTTTGAGGAGAAATAACATGCACTATTACAAATAAACTGACCCAAACTAGACTTCCACTTAAAATTTTGTATTTTGGCCCTAATATACTTTAAGCTGACTCTAAGAAACTATTGTAAGGATGTCGGTTAGTGCTGGGTTCCTCGGTGGAAAGTCTTTCCTCTCTCTAAAGTGGCAACAATTTGTTGTGTTTAGTTGCTAAGTCATGTCCAACTCTTTTGCCACCCCATGGACTGTAGCCCACCAGGCTCCTCTGTGCATGGAATTCTCCAGGCAAAGAATACTGAGGTGGGTCCCCATTTCCTCCTCCTCCAGGGGATCTTCCCTACCCAGGGATGGAATACGTGTCTCCCACATTGGCAAGCAGATTCTTTACCACCGTGCCACCTGGGTAGTAGCCCTCTTGTAAGAATATTTGCCATCAAGTCTCCAGGGGTTTTTCTTGTTTGGAGGGTCTGCGTTTTTTGCTTTTGTTTTGTTTAGGTTTGGCTTTTTGCCCTTGCAGAGGAAGAGTCCTCATTTGTTACTAAATGGACACACTATGCTAGGAGAGTTTTCAGGCCTTTGTCAGTCTCTCCACACCCCTGGGAAGGTCAAGGCTGCCAAGCTCAGGGCTGTGTCGGGGATTACCAGGGAAGAGGAAGAGTGGGTCTCAGATTTGCAAGCAGGGGTCCATGCCTGCCCTGTGGGGTCTACTGTCTGCATCCCAGCAGCCGCCTGTGAGGATGGGGTCCGGCATGAGCAGACACCCCAGGGGACCTGCACAGAGAAATTCCAGCCCTGAGCCTGGATGAGATGGCTGGGCTTTGTCGGCAGGTGGACGGCCAGGCCCCCTCTGGGCCCACAGATGCAGGAAAAGGTGTTCTAGTCCTTTGGTGAAAAATGTGCAAATATTAGTAAAAAACGCCTTTATGGATTGTTTTGTTTGCAAGTGTTTATTATCAGACACTCCTCAGGGGTTCACAGGGCAGGTCGCGAATGTCCGAAGTAGGGCCTGGGAATTTCCTTCCACCAAGGCTGTGCTTCCTCTCTTTGTTACTCCTCAAAGGACAAGTGGAAGCATTGCTCGAGAGCCTTACTTAACCCTTTCTTCTGTCCGCCTGCCCCATCGCAGACAAACCCATCTGTCAGCCTTTGAAGAAGTAGAAAAATTGCAGACTTGGATTGGGTGGGGACACCCACAGGTGCATATACAGACAGACTTGTATATATGTGTGTGTATATGTGTGTATGCTGCTGCTAAGTCACTTCAGTCGTGTCTGACTCTGTGCGACCCCATAGATGGCAGCCCACCAGGCTCCCCTGTCCCTGGGATTCTCCAGGCAAGAACACTGGAGTGGGTTGCCATTTCCTTCTCCAATGCATGAAAGTGAACAGTGAAAGTGAAGTCGCTCAGTCGTGTCTGACTCTTTGGAACCCATGGACTGCAGCCTACCAGGCTCCTCCATCCATGAGATTTTCCAGGCAGGAGTACTGGAGTGGGGTGCCATTGCCTTCTCCTTAGCATATGTGTGTATAGATGTATATATATTTATGTGTATATATATGTGTGTATATGTTTGTATAATGTGTGTATGAGTGTGTATGTGTGTATGTACGTGTATGTGTATATGTGTGTGTGTGTATACATGTATATGTTTGTATATATATGTGTGTGTTTGTCTATATGTGTGTATATGTGTGTACACACATGTATGTGTATATATATGTGTGTACACATATGTATGTGTATATATGTGTGTCTGTGTGTGTGTTAGTTGAGAGGAGATAGATAATAAAGCATAAAACTTACTTCTTTTTTTAAAACTTTTTCTTTTATATTGGAGTATAGCCAATTAACAGTGTTGTGATAGTTTCAGGTGGACAGCAAAGGGACCCAGCCATCATATACCTGTATCTATTCTCCCTCAAGCCCCTCTCCCATCCAGGCTGCCACATAACACTGAGGAGAGTTCCCCGCGCTGCACAGTAGGTCCTTGTTGGTCATCCATTTTAAATACAGCGCTGTGTACTTGTCCATCCCAAAGTCCCTAATTACCTCTTCCCCCTACCTCCCCCCTCCAACCATAGTAAAACTTGCTTCTTTTTTAAAGTTCTATTTTAGTATAACTTCATACACCCAGTCATAGTTCAGACCAGACAAAATTTCTACTTTATTTACCAAAACATACTTTAATAGTAAAACTGCTCACCCAATTTTAGTTCCCTGTCCACAGAGCAGGCCCCTCCTAGGATGATAGTTGTTATCCCCCTTTGGAGTCAGTAAAATGTGTGGAAAGATCTTTCATGAACCAAGTTCTTTATGGAGCACAGGCCACCTGCCTGAACTCCACTAGGGACCAAGGGAAAGCAGAAGTTCTGCCTGTGAGAAAGTGCAAGCTCAGCTGATGTACTTATACCTGTATGCAACACATACACTCATGCCTTGTAGTGAGAGTACAAAGCAGTCAGGGAACTGTGTGATCCAAGTCCAGGAAGATCAGAAGAGGAACCTAAGCCCTTGTGCAGCCAGAGCTGCTATTATGATACCCAGACACATTTTTCTGGTGACTCCAGTGTCCTCGGAGAAGACAATGGCACCCCACTCCAGTACTCTTGCCTGGCAAGTCCCACAGATGGAGGAGCCTGGTGGGCTGCAGCCATGGGGTCGCTAAGAGTCGGACATGACTGAGTGACTTCACTTGCACTTTTCACTTTCATGCATTGGAGAAGGAAATGGCAACCCATTCCAGTGTTCTTGCCTGCAGAATCCCAGGCACGGGGGAGCCGTGGGCTGCAGTCTATGGGTCACACAGAGTCAGACACGACTGAAGCGACTTAACAGCCAGTGTCCTCAGCTCTCCAAGCACCAACACAGCCAAGTACATGCATACACACACACACACACACAGGGGAACACACAATTCACTCTCAAGAGACAGCTCTGCCATCTCAGAGGAAATTGCCTCTCGACCCCAGCTTCACAAAAGTTCCTTCTTCCACACCCATCTCTTCTCATTCTTTTCCTGCCTCCAAGGAAGAGACAGGCCTTTGCTGCATACAGAGCTCGGCTTTAACCCCATCTCGTCTCCCAATAGGCTTCTCAGATGGCACAGTGGTAAAGAACCTGCCAACGAAGGCAGGAAAGACAGGAGATAAGGGTTTGATCCCTGGATTGGGAAGATGCCCTGGAGAAGGAAATGGCAACCCACTCTAGTATTCTTGCCTGAAGAATCCCATGGACAGAGGAGCCTGGTGAGTATAGTCCATGGGGTCACAAAGAGTCGGACGTGACTGAAAACACACACACACACACACACACACTCACCTTCCCAGTGGCATCACTACGTCACTACGCTCTCCTCTGATTGGCTCCTCCCGCTGTCATTTAAACCTGCGTAGGACCATCTCGTGGCAGCACCTTTACTGACTCCGGGAAATGCAAGAAAGAGTTGATGATGTTCACGTCCTGCGTCATAATTAACTACTCAACCAGCAAACGACTCTGGTCTGTCTCCTCATCTCCCTGACTTCCAAGACTCGCTGTGACCTCCATGCCCCCAAGCCCACCTACGTCCTTGTCTACAGCATGTGACCGTGTGGGCTACACCCTCTGTGCTCTCCTCCTGCCTTCTGGGGTTCCAGAGTCTCCTAGCTTTCTAACTACTCAGTTTTCTTTGCAGATTCCTTTCACCTGCTGTTCCTGCCACTTCCCAATGGCCACGATCCGGACCACCTTCCCTTCTCCATCTCCATCACCTCCCTGCTGAAATTCACCTCTCTGTCCAGAGTTCTCTTTTCTCCCTTCTCTGTTAAGTAAACTATTGATCATCCAAGTGCTTAGGGCACTCAGTCATGTTTGACTCTTTGTGACCCCATGGGCTGTAGCCCACCAGGCTTCTCAGTCCATGGAATTCTCTAGGCAAGAATACTGGAGTGGATTCCTGTTTCCTACTCCAGGTGGTCTTCCCGACCCAGGAATCGAACCTGCGTCTCCTGCGTTTCCTGCCTTGGCAGGCAGATTCTGTACCACTAGCGCCACCTGGGAAGCCCCCATTGATCATCCAAAGTCTGTCTGAAATGCCACCAGATTACTTCTCGGAGCTGACCTGTCTTCCAGGCATCCTCGCAACCCTTCCTTATAGTGCCTTTCGTATTTGTATTCTCAGTAATTGTTCCCATACACTTATTTCCTAGAACACAGAGATGCTTCCTCTTTCATCTTTGTATTCCTCACCCCCAGCACAGCTCCTGGCACACTGGGTTTTTCACTAAATTATAGAGTTGAGAATGTCAAAGGGTCATTTAACAGACACTTTAGTGAACTTGTCCCTAAGTTAAATAACAGTAAACAGTAAATGGCTTTCCTGTTTGGGGATAAATGGCATTAGTAAATTTTTATTTAGATATATATTTAAATATTAAAAATGCAAAAATTATATTTGAATATAATTTTTAAAGTTAAACAACTCACATTTAGACTACTAGCAATATTTCACTTTTCTTCAAGATGGAAGGTAGAATCCTGAGCACCTCCTATTTGAGTGTTCAGCTTCTGTTTAAAAGCAGAAAGGAATGACAACTTGGATTTTATGTCGAATTCAATCTTCCCTCTGGGAGAATGTCTGAATGTGTCATGAATGACGCGGAATTTTCATGCACCTGAAGTGGGGTTGCCATGGTGGAGCAGGGCTAATATTTTGCCAAGGTTTTGCCACTTCACTAAGCAGCTGGCATTATGTAAAATTTCCCCAGCTGCACCTGCAGGTCTTCTGAAGCCACAGAGATGGATTTGCTGAGTTGTTTGAAGGAGAACCAGGGGCAGCCCAGGAGAATCAGCCTTATCACTGAGTCAGTACCAAATCCACTCAAGGTCCTGTCTCCCAGGAGCTCAAACACAGGGGTGGGTCTCAGAAGATGGGGCCAGAGGCTCACCTAACTCTGGGTAGTGGTAGTATTCTACCTCCTCCGTGGAGCTATGAAGAGAAAACATAGGAACTGCTATTTATGTTGAAAAATGACATTCCTTTAAATCTCTACATTAGGTATTTGTAATAATGCATGTAAAATATTAGTACAAAAGAGCAGGAAATGGCATGTAAAATATGAGCCATAGGTAGCATGGTTTGTCCAAGTATGGTTGAGAGATGGCTGGAACACTGGCCAATATACAGACTGCCAGGCTCTACCTAGATCTATGAAATCAAGGAGGAACGTGGGGCAGGAAGCAGGAAGTAGAGCTGAGCTGGGGAACCCACATTTTTTTAATCAGCACTTCAGATGGTTCGTCTGAAGTCTGATGGACATTTTATTATGCATCAATAACAATATATAGGAAACACCTGGCAACCTGTGTTTAGAAAAGTGCCTACACTGGGCAGGTGGTGCACTGGTAAAGAATCTGCCTGCCATTTCAGGAGATGCAAGAGATGCTGGTTCCATCCTTGGGTCAGGAAGATCCCCTGAAGGAGGGCATGGCAACCCACCCTGTTATTCTTGCCTGGAGAATCCCATGGACAGAGAAGTCTGGCAGGCTACAGTCCACGGGGTCAGAAAGAGTCAGGCATGTCTCAGAGCACACATGCATGCTCGCTACGCTGGGCACCCTGACCTTCTATGCACCCCACTGGGGAGCTTAATAATTTTGCCATCTGGGCTCATCTTTGATGCAATATCCTTCCTGCTGANATTAGGTATTTGTAATAATGCATGTAAAATATTAGTACAAAAGAGCAGGAAATGGCATGTAAAATATGACCCATAGATAGCATGGTTTATCCAAGTATGGCTGAGAGATGGCTGGAACACTGGCCAATATGCAGATTGCCAGGCTCTACCTAGATCTATGAAATCAAGGAGGAACATGGGGCAGGAAGCAGGAAGTAGAGCTGAGCTGGGGAACCCACATTTTTTTAACCAGCACTTCAGATGGTTCGTCTGAAGTCTGATGGACATTTTATTATGCATAATAACAATATATTGTTATTGCAATAACAATATATAGGAAACACCTGGCAACCTGCATTTAGAAAGTGTCTACACTGGGCAGGTGGTGCACTGGTAAAGAATCTGCCTGCCAATTCAGGAGATGCAAGAGATGCTGGTTCTATCCTTGGGTCAGGAAGATCCCCTAGAGGAGGGCATGGTAACCCACGCTATTATTCTTGCCTGGAGAATCCCATGGACAGAGAAGTCTGGCAGGCTACAGTCCACAGGGTCAGAAAGAGTCAGGCATGTCTCAGAGCACACATGCATGCTCGCTACGCTGGGCACCCCGACCTTCTGTGCACCCCACTGGGGAGCTTAATAATTTTGCCATCTGGGCTCATCTTTGATGCAATATCCTTCCTGCTGAATGTGTAGCCCTTTAATGGGCTCCAAGTTTGGAAGAGAATCCTGTACCGGTTTGTAGTGTCCTTCACACCGTCATTTTAAACAATTTGTGTGTTTATGTCTTGGCAGCTTGTCTCAGCACGATATAGTATAGAAGCAAGAGCTGGGTTTAGGATTTGGATCTACCCCAGATTCTTCCGTTTCTTTGATCACCAATCTATGTCATTTTTTTAATGAGACTTGACAAGTTGATTAACCTTTCCAAGCTTCCCTTTCTCAAGCAGGAATAGCTAACCAGCTCCTAGCTTACTGTGAAAATTAAACATCATCCACACAGTTTTTTTTAAAGGCACTCAGCACAGACCCTGTGACAGAGTGGATTCTCAGCAAGAAAGAGAAATTTAAAATAACAACAAATAAACAAGCTCCCACTGCATAGCACAGAAGACTGTATTCAATATTCTATGATAAACTATAATGGAAAGGCATATTTTAAAAAAGAATGTATATGTATATATGTAAATATATGTATAACTGAATCACTTTGCTGTGCAGCAGAAATTAACCTAACATTATAAATCAACTATATTTCAGTAAAGAAAGAACAACAAAAATTTCATCAACACCAACCACTGAGGAAAGGAGATTAAGTAATTTGTCCAAACTTACTTAGCCAGTAAGTGGTAGAACAAGGACATAAACCAAGGTAGTCAGGTGCCACAGCCCATATTCTCAACATTTTATAGCAGTCCTAATAATGTAAAACCTGGGGAGTCATTATTAACAAACAGGAACTGAGCACCAGACTACAGAGTGTCGTGCGCCAGGACATAGCAGTAGACAAACAAGGCCCTTCCTTGGACATGAGGGTGGGGACTAGGAAAATCAAAGGACAGAAGAAGAGCTCACAGATCTTTTTAATGCGGTTCAGGAAATGCCTTGATGGAGGCAAGTGAGAGGCAGAGGGGTACACACAACTAGGAGTTAAAGCAGCTTCTTGCCTGGAATGCCCTTGACTTGGGCCTTGAAAGACAATGGGCATTAGACCAGTGAAAACAGGGGAAGAAGGCAATTCTAGGCAGAGGCTGGAGAACACACTGCTGGCAGGGAACAGAGGGACAGAGAGGGGAGAGTAAGACGAGAAGAAAGTGATGGAGAAAAGTGAAGCTGGGAGGGTAGGGAGAAGGCCTAATGATTCAGGGTTTTAGCTGAAGACAATTGTATGTCAAGCTTCCCAGGTGGCTCAGTGATAAAGAATCTGCCTGCCAGTGCAGGAAATGCCGGTCAATCCTGGGTTGGGAAGGTCCCTGGAGAAGGAAATGACAACACACTCCAGTATTCTCACCTGGGAGATCTCATGGACAGAGGGGCCTGATAGGCTACTGTCCATGGGGTCACAAAAGAGTCGAACACAACTGAAACAACTAAACAGCAACAGCAAACTGTACATCACTTTAGAGAGAGGAGAGACTTTCCATCAACTAACCCAGCAGCTGTCTCTCTGCCCGTGTTTGTCTAAATTTAGGCACAGCTTCTGATTCTACTGGCCTGCACCTGGAGACCAGACACCAGTACTTTCGCAAACTGAGAAGCACTATAGTAAAATAATCATTTTATATCTCAGTGATTATGAAGCTTTCTTGTGCCTCAGAATCACCCCCTGCACATTTTTAAAGCACTGATATCTGGGTCCACTCCCGGAGTTTTAGATTCTGCAGGTCTGGAGTAGGCTCAAAATTTTGCATTTTTAGGAAGTTCCCTGGCAGTCCAGCGGTTAGGACTCTGCACAAAAAAGCGTTTGCATTTCAAGCAAGTACCTAGGGAGTGTTAAAGCTGCCAGTCTTCAGCACTTTACAGAGGAGAATCTCAGGGTGTGAAGCCAGGAACTTAGGCAACAGTACTTAGGTGATTCTTAAGCTGCTGATTTGAAAATTCCTGGGAGGAGGAATCACTGAAATCTCTTGTCTTCTTTGCTCTAATGCTTCTTTAACTTTTAAATATTTCCATAGTGTAAGAAAATCAAAACCAAGTATTCCTGATATTCTGAGTCATTTTGCCCTATGCTGCTGTGCTGTGCTCAGCAGTGCCTGATTCTTTGCGACTCCATGGACCGTAGGCCACCAGGCTCCTCTTTCCATTGGATTCTCCAGGCAAGAATACTGGAGTGGGTTGCTGTTCCCTTCTTCAGGGGATCTTCCCTCTCCAGTTATCAAACCTGTGTCTCCTGCATTGCAGGCAGATTCTTTACTACTGAGCCACCTAAGAAGCCCTCGTTTATGCTCTGTAAGTGGTCAAAATATGGTGACTTGGAGGGTTCTTTGGAATTTTAAAAATCCAAAATTTGAAACGTTTGTTTGCCAAGCAGGAAGTTTGTTTGCAAAGCAGGAAGTCACTTGCTGCGCAGAGCAAACACTCAGGTGGAGGGCATGCCTGCTCGGAGGCTTTAGATGTGCGCCTTTTGAGCAAGTTTCTCTCCATTTTTAGAACAGCTTGAATCTGAGTCTCAGTGGAAAGGGCTGTGAATGTGGAAATGTGAGATGGATGTCTTTGTATATGGTCAACCAGCTAAGGCAGGAAGAAGCTGGGAAACCCAAAGGCAATGAGAACAAGAGAAGTGAGGGCGTCCCTGGTGACTCAGATGGTAAACAATGTGCCTGCTAATAAGACTCGGGAGACTCAGGTTTGATCCCTGGATCAGGAAGATCCCCTGGAGAAGGGAATGGCAACCTACTCCAATATTCTTGTCTGGAGAATTCCATGGACAGAAGAGCCTGGTGGGCTACGGTCTATGGAGTCACAAAGAGTCGGACATGACTGAACGACTAACACTTTACTTTTAAAAACCAAACCCTACCCAAACTACCTTTTTTTAAATGTCATGGTCACAAATTAAATTTCTCACACCAAAGATCTGAAGAAAAATATTCATGTGCAAAATAGCTAGTGGCCAAATTAAAAATCTTTAATATCAGTGAGTAATGAATCAAAATGAGGCTCCCAGGAACAGAAATAATTACAAATCATTAAAAAAGCAAGTTACGGTGAAGGTTTTATTATCAATCTGATATCATAAGTTCCTCTCTCTGGAGTACTGAAATGCAAACACTTCTCAATATCTGGAAGCATCTGGAAATCTTCATTCGTCCGAAGAGTATTCAGCTCCGTTAACTCTCTCTATTTCATAAAGAACAAATGGACTAACTGTATGCTTTAAGGTTTTCCAATAATGCAATTTTCCAATTTTTGACCTTGGTTTACTAGGAAAATGAATTAATGGAGTTCCCCCATTCCTTGGGGGCTTCCCTTGTAGCTCAGCTGGTAAAGAATCTGCCTGCAATGCAAGAGACCCTGGTTTGATTCCTGGGTCCAGAAGATCCCCTGGAGAGGGGACAGGCTACCCACTCCAGTATTCTTGGGCTTCTTTGGTGGCTCAGATGGTAAAGAATCCACCTGCAATGCGTGAGACCTGAGTTTGACCCCTGGGTTAGGAAGATCCTCTGAAGGGGGGCATGGCAACCCACTCCAGTATTCTTGAATGGAGAATCCCCATGGATAGAGGAGCATGGCAGGCTACAGTCCATGGGGTCACAAAGAGTCGGACACGACGGAGCTACTAAGCACAGCACCCATTTCTTGTCCTCACAATATACTCAACCTCTGATGTAAGTTACTTATGAGTTTTAAAACAATGAGTTCAAAGGGAAGTTACTAAAAATAACTGAAGTGAACTATGATTGTATGAAAAGGAAATCAACAAAAAACTACTTTCATTGAGTCCGAGAAACAATAAACTTTTATTGACTCGCTCTTTCCCCTCATTTGTTTAATTTGTCCATATGGATTTTAGTGGAAACCTCCAGGTACACCAGTTTGGTTGCCTAGTTACTTTGTGCCTCTGCAAGCTCACAGGCAATCGGGTGCCTTCATTTCCTAATGTTCCCCCCCAACACTTTTGAACCCACCTGGGTTCCAGTCCCAGCTCAGCCCTCAGTTCAGTCAGTTCAGTTCAGTTCAGTTGCTCAGTCATGTCCGACTTTTTGCAACCCCATGGACTGCAGCACGCCAGGCCTCCCTGTCCATCACCAACTCTCAGAGTTTACTCAAACTCATGCCCACTGGTGATGCCATCCACCCATCTCATTCTCTGTCATCCCCTTCTCCTCCTGGCTTCAATCTTTCCCAGCATCAGNTTGGCGTGCTGCGATTCATGGGGTTGCAAAGAGTCAGACACGACTGAGCCACTGAACTGAACTGAACTGATACACATATTCAGGGCTTCCCTGATGGCTCAGCGGGTAAAGAATTCACCTGCAATGCAGGAGACACAGGAGATGCAGGTTCAATCCCTGGGTTAGGAAGATCCCCTAGAGGAAGGACATGGCAACCCACTCCAGGATTCTTGCCTGGAGAATCCCATGGACTGAGGAGCCTGGTGGGCTGCAGTCCAAAGGGTCACAAAGAGTCAGACACAACTGAGAGACTGAGCACGCACATGCATATACATAGTCATTCTTTTTCAGACTCTTTTCTCAAATAGGTTATAATAGACTATTGAGTAGAGAGGTCCCTGTGCTATACAGTAAGTGCTTGCTGGTTATCTATTTTATATATAGCACTGTGTGTATATTGCTGCTGCTAAGTCGCTTCAGTCGTGTTTGCCTCTGTGCAACCCCATAGATGGAAACCCACCAGGCTCCCCCCAATACCTGGGATTCTCCAGGCAAGAACACTGGAGTAGGTTGCCATTTCCTTCTCCAACACATGAAAGCGAAAAGTGAAAGTGAAGTCGCTCAGTCATGTCTGACTCTTGGCGACCCCATGGACTGCAGCCTACCAGGCTCCTCTGTCCATGGGATTTTCCAGGCAAGTGTACTAGAGTGGGGTGCCATTACCTTCTCCAGTGTGTATATTAATGACTCCTAATTTATCCCTCCCCCCACATTTCCCTTTTGACANGACTCTTGGCGACCCCATGGACTGCAGCCTACCAGGCTCCTCTGTCCATGGGATTTTCCAGGCAAGTGTACTAGAGTGGGGTGCCATTACCTTCTCCAGTGTGTATATTAATGACTCCTAATTTATCCCTCCCCCCACATTTCCCTTTTGACAACCAAATTTTTGGTTTTTGAAATATGAGAGTTTGTTTCTGTTCTGTAAATAAGTTAATTTATATCATTCTTAAAATTAGGTTCCACACATGAGTGATATCATGTATTTGCTTTTGTCTGGCTTACTTCACTTACTCTGATAAGCTATAGGTTCATCCAAGTTGCTGCAGGTGGCATTATTTCACTGTTTTTATGGCTGAGTTGTATTCTACTGTATATATGTCCTATATCTTCTTTATCCACTCATCTGTTGAGGGACATTTACGTTGCTTCCCTGTCTTGACTACTTGTAAATAGTGCTGCTAAGAACAGTGGGGTGCATGTATCTTTTCAAATTATGAATTTTTTTGGATGTATATTCAGAAGTGGGATTGCTGGATCATGGGGTAGTCCTTTTGTTTTCTTTTCTGGATCACTTAGAAGGAGCCAACACAGAACAAGGATCTGGGTATACAATACGTAAGATAAGGCCCAGCCCTCAAGGCACTTACAGTCAATGCATTAAAATGATCATTTGAGTATAGTGTGGTACCTGCGGAAAGACACATACCTCCATTTGAGGTCAGGGAGGAAAAATACTTGACCCAGCCTGGGAGGGGTGGGAAGATCTTTGGAAGAAATAACATCTGCTGCTTAACTGAAGACTAAAAATTAGCCAGATGAAGAAGGGGGAAGCATGACACAGCCTGGAATGTTCGGGAAAGACACATTTTCTAGGTGCTTACATTTCTGCCTGAGCAAATAGTTCTGTCTCCAGCGAGGCTAAGCCCTCAAGTCCTAAGTGATGCCTCATACTAACACAAATGTTGGTAACACGACTAGTTGAATTAGTTACTCAGGCTGCACCATCACAGTCAGGCAGAAGCCTGGTTTCAACTTGCCACCAACTCCAACATCTTAGAACTCAGACGAGGGCTCTTTCCCAGCGAACAGCAGCTGTAGCTGCAACAGGGCAAAGTCTTCCCATCAGCATTGGCCTCTGGGTTGCAGCCGAGACATATGGTGGTTCCATTTTTTATTGGTCTTTGTTTTCATTGTGAAGAGTGTGCCACGAGCACGGAGTGTTCCTAGCAACAAACAGGACAGTGGGTGAGAGAGGAATTGCTCCTCAGGGAGGCAAACGGACAGCCACCTTGACAACGCCCAGTCTGATGTCAGAGTTGAAGGCGCCCCACAACCCAAGGCAAACAGGAAAAAGACAGCATTTTCAAACTGTGAACCCAGGATCTGACTCTGACAGCAGAGTGTTTTTTAAGGCAAGAGGTATCCAAGTCAAGGTCCCCCACATTGTTGCTCTTTCTTTATTGAAGGACAATTTCTTTACATGTTGTGTTAGTGTCTGTTGTAGAACAAAGAGAATCAGTTATACGTATATATATATCCCCTCCCTCTTGGACCTCCCTCCCAGCTTCCCCCAACCCCCNAGGCAAGAGGTATCCAAGTCAAGGTCCCCCACATTGTTGCTCTTTCTTTATTGAAGGACAATTTCTTTACATGTTGTGTTAGTGTCTGTTGTAGAACAAAGAGAATCAGTTATACGTATATATATATCCCCTCCCTCTTGGACCTCCCTCCCAGCTTCCCCCAACCCCCATCACCCATCTAGGTCATCACAGAGCACTGAGTTGAGCTTTCTGTATTGTACAGCAGCTTGCCACTAGCTATCTGTTTTACACTTGTATACATGGGGCTTCCCTGATAGCTCAGTAGGTAAAGAATCCTGCAATGCAGGAGACCCCGTTTCAATTCCCTGCTCGGGAAGATCCCTTAGACAACAGATAGCCTACCCCCTCTAGTATCCTTGGGCTTCCCTGGTGGCTTAGATGGTAAAGAACCTGCCTGCAATGCAGGAGGCTTGGGTTTGATCCCTGGAGGAGGGCACAGCAACCCATTCCAGTATTGTTGCCTGGAGAATCCCCATGGACAGAGCAGCCTGGCGGGCTGAAGCCCATAAGGTCGCACAGAGCCTGACCTGACTGAAGCGACTAGGCAGCAGCGTATATATGTCATTCCTAATCTCCCAATTCATCACACTCTCCCTTTCCCACCCTGCGTCCACATGTCCTTTACTCTGTGTCTCTATTCCTGCCCTGCAAATAAGCTTGTCTCTATCATTTTTTTTTTTAGATTCCACATACACGTGCTAATATAAAGTATTTCTTTCTGATTTACTTCATTCTGTATGACAGACTCTAGGTCCATCCACATCTCTACGAATGGCCCTCTTTTCTGAAGGTCTTCGAGCTTTCCTCTCCTGGACTGGGTAAACTCCGCTATCAGACAGTCAACTCTCCCTTGCATTTACTTTCCAAAGTTCTCAGCCTGCAACATTCTTTTAGTGACTCCCCTCTTTTTTTGGAGTATAATTGCTTTACAACGTTCTGTTAGTTTCTGCTGAACAGCTAAGTGGATCAGCTATATGTATACATACATCCCCTTTCTCTTGACCCTCCCTTTCACCACTACCCCCAGTTCCATCCATCTAGGTCATTACAGAGCTCTGAGCTGAGCTCCATATGCTATACAGTTGGCTTTCCTCCGATGTTTTCTCCATTCCTTCCAGTACAGCTGGTGTCATCCATCTACACTTATACTAATCCACTCAAGCTGCCCCCAAAGGAACCAAATCTCATGACAGAGACAAGATATATTTTGGAGCCATCTTCAAAGTGCCAGTCTGTGTGGAACCAGAGGCAAAGCCAGCAGAAAGCAAAAGCAAAGGCAGTACCAAATCCCTCCATGCTATTACAACAAAAATCTCTTTTCTGCAGAAATAACATTTTTGTTGTTGTTCAGTCACTAAATCATGTTTGACTATTTGTAACCCCACGGACTGTAGGCTCCTCTGTCCTCCACTATCTTCCAGAGCTTGCTCAAATTCATGTCCATGGAACTGGTGATGCTATAATAACAATAATAATAACCAACACTTAACACACGCTTACTAAGTGCCAGGCACTTTCATAAGCATTTTTACAGGTGTGGAACTCATTCTATCTTCCCTACAATCCTGAGGTAGTTCTTATTATTACTCTGATTTTGCAAATGAGAAAACCGAGGCACAGAAAGATGAAATAACCAAGTAAGTTTCTGAGGAGCTATGAGTGGGCAGATCTGGTGTCCACACGATTCACCCCAAGATACTCTGTGTTTTCAAGACCCAAGTGTTTTCTACTACCTATATTTAATATTATAGGTTTTTAGTGTAAAAATGAGTCTGGAATATCTTTGTCCATTTGGTATAGGAAAAGTCAATACCGCAAATATTTAGCACAAGAAATTTGAAATACAGTAGACCCTCGAACGACATAGGTTTAAGGGTAATCACTTCTGCACAGCTGAAAATCTGCACATAACTTTACAATTGTTACTCTGTATCCTGGTTCCACATACAAGGAGTCAACCAAGCAACTTTGGATCATGTCACACAGTTGTATGCATTTAAGTGGAAAAAAAAAATCGGTGTCCAAGTAGACCCATGTACATTGTCCAAAGATCAACTGTATTCTAAAATATGATTTAAGCTTTTTGATTCTGTGTCTGTGTCTTACTATTTTTTTATTGGCCAAGAGTACTATTTTATTTTTTTTTATAGAATTGTTTTTTAATTGAAGTATATTTGACTTCCTGTGTCATGAGTGTTTTCTATAGCAAGAAAAGATTTATTTTTCATAATGATTCACTACTTTACTGCAGGTAAGGCAATTAGTACTGGATTAAATAATAAGGCCCTTTATAGTGCCAGGTGGCTCAAGGGTAAAGAATCCGCCGGTCAATGATCCCTGGGTTGGGAAGATCCCCTGGAGGAGAAAATGAAAACCTACCCTAATATTCTTGCCTGGGAAATTCCGTGGATAGAGGAGCCTGGTGGGCTACAGTCCATGGGGTCACAAAAGAGTCTTACATGAGCGTGCACACACATTGTGCCGTCGATAGTAAATCCAGGGTTGACATACATCCACTCTAAGCATATCCCACGCTCCAATAAGGAGAATGATGTCCCTGCTCTTTAAACCTATCACAGTGCACCCCTGAGCACATAACCAGGCCCAGGCCGGCAGCAGAGAAAAGGTGAAGGGTCAGCTGTTGGGGGCAGTCACCACCATCTCCCATGCTGGTGTGGAATGGGCTGGAGAATACAACTGAGAATCAGTACCAAGAAGTAGAATAATAATGTTGACTTGGCCAAAAATTCATTTGGGTTCTTCCATAAGAGGTTACAGAAAAACTCAAAACAAAATGTTTGCCAATCCAATATTTGAAAGTTCATCCTCATTTTGCCAAACACTTCACCCTTGTCCCCAGCCTGAATATGACAAGTAGTTGCTGACATGCCTACAGGATGGGAGCTCTGGTTGGAAGGGAAGACTGCCCAGGAGGAAGGGAGCCGATGTGGGACAGGGAAGATCCAATAGCTTGGAGGATTCGAGCCCAGGTCTCCAGTTCTGGAGTTCGTCCTCCATGCCAGGCTTTTTATCAGAGCCTTCACAGCCTCAGCAGTATTATTATTCCACTTTCACACATAATAAAACTGAGTCTCAGTGAGGTCTCATAACATCTCCAAGGCCACATAAATAGGAATCAGTGGCCCTATGGTTTGAATCCCTGCAGTCTGACTCTGGGGTCCTTGCACTGACACACTGTCCTGACATTAGAAGGGTATCTCTCAATGCAGTCTGGGGATGCCTTTTTTACTGGGGCACTTAAAAGGCAGATTCCTGGGCCCTGGGCCAGGGTCCCTTCATCAGGCTTTCTGTGGGCAGGGCTTCAGAGTAGGAAGTTGAAGAGTATTCCGCACAGAGAGATGTTTAAGAACAGTGAGGTGACCATTTGTCACTTCCCATCTGTGTTCTGACCTTGGGCAAGTCACTGTTTCTCCCTGGATCTCTGTTTCCTTGCTTGAAAATGAGAACGGATAGGTCACTTTCATCTCAAGAACTCTAATTCTAATTCATCTTTATTTTTTAGTTCTGTATAATTGCTTCATCTAATTCATCTTTAAACCCAACAAATCAACCGCAGCCTGCCTTTTTTCCATGTATCTCCTTATCTTTAAACATTAGTGTTAACTNGAGCAGGCAGGCTTGCTTCAAGTGTTCTAGAAAGGAGGAATTGCCCTATGGTGTGCGGTTTGCTTCAACTGTGTTTTCTCATACTTTGCAGAAAGCCGGCTCATACCACTTCACTGCAGCTCAGTTTTTCCCTTCATAAAGAGCTAATGTTTCTGGACTTTCATTTTTGAATGAGGCACGTAGTGCATGGTTATATTCTTACTATAACAGAATATGTCTCACAATTTTTCAAACCCCACATGCCCCATATGCATTAGTTTCCTTCCCTCCCCAGTGTTATCCAATCAATTGTTTGCCATCTATCTTATCAGTTAAGTGACTAATTTTCTGTCTTCCCAGCTCTTAGGGCAAGCCAGGGCACTTAGGAATACGAGACATTCTCATTGTCTGATCCATGTATTGGTCTTTAACAATACCTTCCCCTCATGGCAAAGAAAAAAATAATACATGGGGAATGTGAGCAGTTGTGTTAATATTTAGAAAAGCTTGAAATAGTTTTTTTTTTTTTTTTCATTTTTACCATTGTTATTTATGTGTTGGTTTTGGCTTGGACAATGCATAGTATTTGTAACAACCTCCCACGGATTAAATTCTAAGTTTTTCAACTAGTTTAGGATTCTCTCTTGAAATCCATCAAAGGTATTCTGTTCTGGAAAATAAAATAAAATTAACTGAATAGATGGGTGGATTTATAGATACTTAAATGACAGCTAGCCAGCTAGATTAAGTAGTTGGCTCTAGGGAAATGGGGGGACAATGGGAGAGATTCCCTTTCTTAGTGAATAATAGATGTATTTAACATGTGGGTTCACTTTCTATTTCTTTTAGCTTTCTGTAAAAAGGTGACCTTTAGTTTTTTTTCCTTCTTTTCATTATTACGAGACAAGTGAATAAGAAATAAAATACTATGAACAAATGAGTATGGGTCATGGAGAGAGGATTTGCAATGAAGTTACATGAGCAATGTCAAGTCTAAGAATAATCACAAATTACTTTTCAACTGCTATTAGGCATTTTCTTGCCCTTCCCAAGGTTTCTCTACTCCCAACTAGAGGGCCAGTTGGCCCTGATATTGGACATTCTCTGGTGCTTTCTTGATCACCTTGTTAAATTTGCCCATGTTGATTCTTTTTCTGGGTATTTTGATGAACATTTCACCCTACTGCACAGTGCTAGCCCCTGACAGAGACCTCCTTCTCTTTCAATTCACTCATCACAGGTAAAGCAGGTAACTTGTTCCCATTTTATGAAATATGAAACTGAGAGGCTCAGAATTCCAGGGGCACTGGAATGAGAAGAAGCCTTTCCAACCAAGAGGCTGATAACATCATGAGGGTGAAAATCATGTCGAGTAGAGAATGAATGTGATTGGCTGGATTCTATCAGTTTGGGAGCAACATGGGTTCCCAGTTGTGCTGGAAGTTTGTAGGTCGATTCAGCTATGGCCTGGTCCAGATCTGAGCACATTCTAACACCTGCCGTTTATTGGCATCATCCTCAGCAACTTAGCCAAAGAAAACGGTGCCCAGACACTTCCCTGGAACAACTGAGTGAGAATCTCTAGGGAAATCTCGTGCTGTTTTGCTTGGTTGGTTTTGTTTGTAAATCTCCAAAGTGATTCTTTTATGCAGCGAAGGTTGAGAACCATTGAGTCCAAACCGTAAGAGACAAAGTCTAAATAGTGAAGCAGAAGTAATACTGCTCAGAAGTTGGGGTCAGAAGTGCCAGCAGGGGTGAGCACCCTGTTTTAGGATCCTGGCTGCGGCTGTTTATGAGTGGAACGCCACCCTCCTCCCCCACATCTGCAGGTGAGAACGAGGAGGCAACTCCAGCCCCCCAGACATGGCCCTACCTTTCGAGTTTCAACTGAAACCACCCCACTGGCTTCCATGCAGAGTCACTGGCTCCCTGTTACTTGCAGAGTTTACAGAATCTGATGAAATGTTCCAGGTAAACAGGATGTGTTCTTCTGCTGCCAAATGACTATGGGTGGGAGGGGGGTCATCCTTTTATTCAATGTCACTTTAACATGTGTCTCAATTCCCAGAAAAAGAAATGCTCGTTATCTTCTGCCTGATCTGCCACTTTCTGGCCTGATCTATATAGATGGGTAGAAAATAAATCAGAGTTGGGTTTTTGTGGTTGTTGTTTTTCAGAGCTTTTTTTTTTTTTTTTAAATCAGAAAATGTGCCCCTAGAAAACTTCCCTGACAACATTGTTCACAGAGTCCAAATTAGTATTGCTCATCGCTGTAATCTTTGTCTCTAAGTGGGGGCCCTCTCAGGCTCAGTTTCCCCCATGGCAGGGAGTTTCAACCCAGAGTAGGTGCTTTAGGAAGGCTTGTTGAGTTAAGCATCTGTGTTCACTATGGGGACGCTATGAATTCACACGACTCAGCATTTCAACTCACATTGCCTGATTGTGGTGATGATGGTTAAAATAACTGGAGTCTTGCCCGTTTCCTAAGAGATAATCACAAAAGTGAAACCTTTAAAGTCACAGCTTAGTAGAAGCATCTATACGGATAGATGTGCAAAAAGCTGTGGAATTACAAAGACAGAGAATCCTTTTCTTTAATCAGTTTATACTTATAACAGGAGGCAAAGCACTGGCCCTGGGGATTTTAATAATAACAGGTAATGTTTACTGAGTACTCATTTTGTGCTAGGCATTGCGTTAGGTACTTTACAGAGGTGGTTAAGTCATGTAGTTATTTCAATAATCCCATGCCTCAGTTTCTATGATAATAATTTATAGACAAAAGGACACACAATTTTAACTAAGTTGCCTGAGGCACAGAAAGCTGGCAAGTAGGCAGTCTGACCAGTCCATATGCCTAATAACTATGCTGGGCTACAAAAATCACAATAGAGCTACAGAAAATACGCATGCCACGGCCAGAGAAGTAGTCAGGGAGGGAGATGCAGTGTCTTCCAAAGAAAGGGTAAGAGTTCATATTTAGCAACAGAATTGGCTACCATTGTGTGACTTGGGGTGTGTGATTTAATTTACCCAAGCTTCAGTTTCTTCGTTGGTAAAGTGGAGATAACTGATAGTTCTAACAATATAGGGTTTAAGGATTAAAATGAGCCTGGCACATCAGGTACATCATTTAGTCTAATGAGCAGCATATAGCTGGTGGTGGTGGTTTAGTCGCTAAGTCATGTCCGACTCTTGCGGCCCCATGGACTGTAGCCCGCCAGGCTCCTCTGTCCATGGCATTCTCCAGGCAAGAATACTGGAGTGGATTGCCGTTTCCTTCTCCAAGGGATCTTCCTGATCCAGGAACTGAACCCAGGTCTCCTGCATTGTAGGCAGACTCTTTACTGACTGAGGGAAGCCTGGCATATAGCTAAAGCTTGGTAAATGATAGCAATTCTTGTTGCTACTAAGGGAGTACAAAAGACCTGAAATAACGAGTAAATCTCAGAAGGGAGAAATGGGGCATTTCAGGTTGCCAAGAATAGTGTGAGAAAAAGTTGCTGCTGCTGCTGCTGCTAAGTCACTTCAGTCATGTCCGACTCTGTGCGACCCCATAGAGGGCAGCCCACTAGGCTCCTCTGTCCCTGGGATTCTCCAGGCAAGAACACTGGAGTGGGTTGCCATTTCCTTCTCCAATGCATGAAAGTGAAAAGTGAAAGGGAAGTCGCTCAGTCGTGCCCGACTCTTAGAGAAGTTAAGAGGTAGCAATCTCTTCAACCAATACTTAGTGTTAATATTTATGACACATTTTGCAAAAGAAGCTACAATAAATGCTTGTGAGTAAGTAGGTCAGCCAGCCAGTTCTGTCTCCAAGTGTTACAGAAGAAAACTGTGTCAGAGCTGGGTTTACATTCAGTTGTGGTAACCATGCTTGCCAGGTGAATTAGCCCAGATTTCCTCTGAGCATTTGAGAATGCTTAGAGTATGTGCCTATGGCATAGTAGCAGTATATGACCAGTAGTGTTCTAGGCAAATGAATTGGCGGATGGTATTGGATACTGGACAGGGAGGGAAAGAGGAAGGTTCAGGAGATTGCTGCAGTCCTTCCGGTGATAATGGTTCTGAGGAGATGATACCATTCGTGCCAATATGGCGGCCGAGGGAAAGAAAACGCGGGCGCTGGAGGTATTCACAAGACTGAACGAATGGCCGAATTGCTCCTCCCATTCCTACCCTCAAAGCTTGTGACCCAGAATACCTCTGGGGTTGAGAGCCTGGGAGCCTGGAGAANGATGATACCATTCGTGCCAATATGGCGGCCGAGGGAAAGAAAACGCGGGCGCTGGAGGTATTCACAAGACTGAACGAATGGCCGAATTGCTCCTCCCATTCCTACCCTCAAAGCTTGTGACCCAGAATACCTGTGGGGTTGAGAGCCTGGGAGCCTGGAGAAAGAAGCCAGCAGTTTGTAAATCTGGGAAGAGATGGGTTAGGAGAGAAGCGACACATTAGTTCTGGATGAGCTGAATTTAGACCCAGGTGGAAACAGTGCATTTGGAAAGATGTTAGAAAAGTGACTAAGGTGGAAATAAAGTTTGGGGAATTCTCATATAAATGGATAGTTAAAGCTGTAGACGTGGACAAGCTCCCTAAGAGTGTCAAGAGAGATCACCCAAGGACCCAGGGGAGGCTTGCAAGCCCACACTCAGATGGTGTAGGATGCGGAGGACGGAGTCACAGGAGGAGGGAAAGCAGAAAAGGCTGAAGTGAAGAGAGACCCCAAAGTGAAGTGAAGGAGAGAAAGGGAGAGGCATCACGGAGGAGCAGCTAAGTGTTGTCAGAAACCAACAAGAAACCAGGAAGGACGAGGACTAGTGAAGAATATCACATTTTAGAAAATGCTTTTCCTGATGAGATGAGGACAAAAGTCAGACTATCCAGATTAAGAAAATCTTGGAATGGCATGACTTCCCAGTGTGCTATATTTGGGGGGAGGGAGTTTTAATCTGTAATATTTAATTAATATGTAATATTTAATCTGTAATTTTGAATCTGTAATTTTTTTTCATTTTAAATAGCAGACACACATCTTTTCTTCAAATAGGCAAATAATTATTTTTATTGAAGTATAGCTGACTTACAATGTTGTTAGTTTTTGTTGTACAGCAAAATGATTCAGTTATTCATATATATATTCTTTTCCATTATAAGTTATTACAAGTTATTGAATATAGTTCCCTGTCATCCACTCTTCTTCAATTCTACCAAAGTGCTTAGGGAGGAAAATAGAAATTTAAGAGAAGTGAAGTCATTGGCCAAGGGCCCCATGCCTGATGTCAGGGAGATGGAGGAACTGGGAGGTGGGAAGAGAGGGAATACAGAGATCTAAGAGGGTCCTGCCAATTACTAAAATGTTGGAATAGTTTAAACCACGTAGTTAAGAAATAAGTGCTACCCTGGGGCCCCTGGAGAGTCTGGAGTGTTGCCTCCAGTCTCTGCCCCCATCTCTCAGTCGCTTGCCTTGGGCCCTTGGGCCCAGGGCCTCTGTTCTTGCAGGGACCGGAGACTGCTCGGATTGGCCCATTATTGTTGCCATTGGAAGACTCAGTATTATTTCAGATCTTACCTCATAAAGAGTAAGACCACAAAACTGTAAGGCTTGGACCCATGCCCAAGCCCTTGGAGTCTCACAGCCAACCCCAGGGCCACCCTCCATGGCAGCTGAAAAACACCTCAGGCATTGTCCTGCCAAGGCTTTCATTTACCCTCCACGTGGTAAATGAAAGTACCACGATGGTTGAGACAGAGCAGAGTTAGGAACTTATTGGTTTCATGGAGATGGCAATCTCCTGCTCAAAGGTTTCATGGAGATGGCAATCTCCTGTTATAAAATCCTCCAGTGATTTACAATAAGAAGGATGAAAGGTTATCAACGCCGCACACATGTGCGTGTGTTTTGGAAAACTTGACCCCATTGTGTACAAACAAATGTTCCTCTCTAATCTGATAGGACTGAGTTACCCTGACACAATGCTTCTCCTGAACCTTATTTTAAGGCAAAGGAAAATGAAACAGGAAAAAAATTTTTTTCAAGGCAGTTCTTTTATTGGTATTGTGTTTCGTGTTTGTTTTAAATAAATATTTAGTTTATAGTTCTGCATGTGCAAGGGAGATTCATCTCATTAGATAAGGTCAGCAAAGGCAAGTCATCACCTCTTGCTGTCGAAAACACAGATTTGTGAAGGCGGGCTGTTAGAGGAGCCCTTGAGGGCTTTTAATCTGTACTTCTGCACTCCAGGAGGGAGGTTATTGACGCCATCCTGTCTTTATTGCAGTCTTGAGCAAAGAATAATATGCTCTTTGCTCAGTCACTAATCATGTCTGACTCTTTGCGACCCCGTGGACTGTAACTCACCATGCTCTTCTGTGGGATTTTCCAGGCAAGAACATTGGAGTGGGTTGCCATTTTCTTCTCCAGGGTATCTTCCTGACTCAGGGATCAAGCTCGTGTCTCCTGCATCTCCTACATCTGCAGGTGGATTCTTTACCAGCTGAGCCACCTGGGAAGCCCATGTGTGTGTGCTAAGTTGCTTCAGTCATGTCTGACTCTTTGTAACCCCATGGACTGTAGTCTACCAGGCTCCTATGTCCCTGAGATTCTATAGGCAAGAATACTGGAATGGATTGCCATGCCCTCTTCCAGGGTATCTTTCCAACCCAGGGATTAAACCCAACTTTCTTGTGTATCCTGCATTGGCAAGCATGTTTTTTATCACTAGCACCTCCTGGGAAGCCCATAAAGAATAATAATCTCAGTCGAATTTTCAATGAAAGTCCTGAAATTTGCTACTACCATCCATCATCTGCATTAAGAGGAACTCTGCTTTGAATTATTCTCTAATAGTAGAATAATATATATGCATATTTGTTTTTAGTCTCTCATCTCGTCTCTATTTTGATCAGAAGTACATGACTCAGGCATATATATATATGTGTATATATAGTACAAAACATAAGAAGATATATCTTTGGCTTCTTTCAAAGAATACAATAACCTGTTCAGTTAGTCAGATGCAGGCCAAGATGCCTGGCTTGCCTTGTTAGTGTCCTAGCAGACAATGCAATTCTTCTTTTGTTAAAAATAAAGCCATGTATATTGCATCACCTTCTGTGCGTGATCTGAAACCGGGAAGTTTACCTATGCGAAGAATTGCCACTCTTTCTCTTCTACTTTTTAACAAGATTTCTTGTGTTCTATGTACCTGACCTCCTGTTTATAGTTGAACAAAGCAGAGAATCTCCAACCAGGATGTAGTCATTTTCCTGAGCACTGAAGGGTGGGTAGAACGGAATATGCAGCAATAATGTTGAGGCAAAGGGGCAGGAAAAAAATGGAGATTAAGAAATCAAGTAACTCACAGGATTACTTTGGTTTTGCCAAACAGTGAAAAATAGTTTGAGCAAATAATTACTCTTAATCTCAAAGATTAATTTTCATATTTTTACCTTTCAATGGACAATGGAAAATCTCTTGCACTATTTTATTTATTTATTTTACTTATTATTTAATTATCAGCAATCCATTTTGCAAACAAGTAAGCCAAGTTTCAGAAAGGCTAAAAAAGAAACTTTCAATTCAGGTTCATATCTGAAGGCAAAGTCCCTGCTTCTCTATTCACTATTGCCTGTGGGGCTGGTGGAGTCAGGGAATAAAACCTCAACTGTGAAGGTTTGACCACAGTGTTTTTCTTTCAATGTTTATTTAAGTATCTGCTTGCATTTTCTGTCCCCCTCCCTTTTTTTCATAGTCTTGTTGTTATTATTTTATTTTTATTTATTTATTTATCTTTAGGACATGCTATGTGGCGTGTGAAATCTTAGTTCCCCAGCCAGTTATCGAACTCCTGCCCCCTGCTTTGGGAGCTTAGAGTCTTAACCACTGGACTGCCAGGGAAGTCCCAGACCATAGTCTTAATTTTAAAACCAAAACTACTCCTAGCTCAAGATCTGTCTTGCCCTATTTTAAATGATGAAAAAGTTACCAGCTTTAGTCGTGAAAATGTGATAGATGCTTATTAAATATGCCAGATCTGAAAAATAAGATCCAGGTCATGGAGGGCTTCCAGCATCAGCAAACACCGTTGTCTTTGTTCTGGAAGCAGTGAAGAGCTGAACAGAGGTAACAGGTGTGAAGAGTGCTTGCAGAAGGTCAGTCTTGTATTGACGAAGATGGTAGGGTAGAGAGGAAAAGAAGGGAAGCCATCGCAGTGGTGCCTGTGTGGGGCAGTGAAGGCTTAGCTAGCATAGTCAATCAGAGGTGGAGTAGACAAATGCAAGAGAGAGTTATGATTAGGCTTGGAAACCTAAGTGAGGTTACAATGGATTTGACATAACTGAGAAACTTTAGACTCTTTGAACAGCAATGGGACCACCAGAGGCCATGTCTTTCACCTCAATTTTGAAATCACCAAGGGCCATCAACTCCTTGGCTTTGCCAAAAAGAAAACTGAGATGCAGAGGGGTGAAGTGACTTGCCCCAGATCATGAATGAATCAGTAGCAAGGTGAGGCTGGAACTCAGTTGCCTGGACCAGGGTTCGCATAGAGAAAGCTTTTCATTTGTTGATAACCCCTAAGAAGATCTCTAACCCAAATGGTACCTTTTTCCCAAAGGAATAGATGGCTAAATTTCTAATTTTGTTACTACTGCATATCAGCTGTTTGACCTTGGTGAGTTACTCATCCTTCTAACCTTCCGTTTCCATATTTGAATATGGAATAATTAAGGATAATTTAGTGATATTATAGGATTAATTGAGGGGGTTAAATGACATAATTCTTGAAGAGAGCTTCTATGCTTCTTATAGCATTAGGCCTGAGACAGATGTAATATCACTATGAATACTAAAATAGCCCTATGCCTGAAACAGATCTAATGTCAGTGATCTGTAACCACCACCATCACCGTCAGCACCATCACCATCATCATCTTTGCTGATAATTATTTGCCATCAAATGACTTGTCCGACTATAGGACCATATAGTTGTCTGACATTGTCCACTATAGGATAATATTATTATCTAGAATTTTTGAAATCCTTAATTAATCTCTTTAGTCCTGACTAATTCAGCTCCCAGCTGCCTTTGAGACACACAGGCCTTGCCAGGTCTTAGTTTTGTCATCTAAAAAATTAGACGTGTGTATGTATGTGTGTGTGTGTGTGTGTAGAGGGCTGGGGGTAGTGTTTGAACGAAAGGCAAATTCTTTTTCTTTTTTCCTTAGCAAATCATTTTCTTTACATGTATTTTTAATTGGAGGTTAATTACTTTATAGTGTTGTGTTGGTTTCCGCCATACAGCAATGTCAATCAGCTATATACGTACACAGATCCCCTCCTTCTTGAGCCCCCTCTACCAAGCACCCCATCCCACCCCTCCAGGTCATCACAACACCAGGCTGAGCTCCCCATGTTACACGGCACGGCCCACTAGCTATCTGTTTTACACATGGTCGTGAATATATGTCAGTGCTACCGCCTCAGTTCATCCCACCACTTCCTTCCCCTACTGTGGCCACAAGTCTGGTCTCTACTTCTGCATAAAGATTAACTCAATCTGTCTTTCAGTTTTCACTGTGTATATTTTGTGCTATAGTCAGATAACCCTTTTTTTTTCATAAAAACATTCACAGTATAAATAATAAATATTGGGTAGCAGACCAGAGGGTCAGACTCACACGTCCTGAGTAATAAAAAAATAAAAAGAAGTATCATTTTTATTGGATTCTGTGTTAGTTTTCTCAGAGTGCCATAATAAAGACCTGCAGGCTGGGTGACTAAAATAACAGAAATTTCTGTTCTCACAATTCTGGAGCTTGGAGGTCAGAAATCAAGGTGTCAGCAGAGTTGGTTTTCTCCGAGGCCTCCCTCCTTGGCTTGGAGATGCTGTCTTCCTCCTGTGTCTTCCTGGTTCCCCCTCTGGGTAGGTCTGTGTCTTATTCTCCTCCTCTTGTTCGTCACTTCTCAGCCTTTGGGTTAAGATCAACTGAAGTATCTGTTCTTATAAGGTCACTGGTCATATTGGATCAGGGCCCCACCCGTATGACCTCGTTTTAACTTAATGACCTCATTAAAGACCTGGTCTCCAAATAAGGTCACATTTTGAGCTACTGGGGGCTGGAATTCAACATATTAATTTTGGAGGGCACAAATCAGACCTTAACAAATTCGACCATGACCAGGCTTTTTCAAGCTTCGTAGGCACAAGTCTCTAATCTCCACAACAATGCTGCAAGGCCAGTACTGTGATCCCCATTACTCACATCAGGAAACTGAGCCTCTGTGGGGTTAAGTGTCTCACCCACAATTAATAAGCAGTGAAGCTGGAATCAGAACACAGGCCTGTTTTGCACCAAAGTTGGTGTTCTTTCCGCTATAGTCTATTACAGGAAAGAGGGAATCACTGGGGCTCTAAAGCCATTACATTCATTTTTTTTTTTCCAAGGCAGAGCAGAAAATAGCTCTGCCTTCCCTTGTTGATGGTGACTGTTCAAGAGAACAATGTGCTCTCAGGGATGGTGGCCGAGCCTTCATCACAGTGGTTGGACAAGCTACCCTTGGTAACATCCACTAAGGGCTCAAGGGACAGCTAAACATCACCCTTTGGGATGTTTTGTTCCCTTTAAACAGGGATAAGGCTCTCCACCTATGGTCTTCTCCTTTGCCTGAAATTCTCATTTCTTTCCCCCATCACATGTTTAAACACTGCCAGTCCTTCAGGATCTGGTGAGTGACTGTGGTCACTCCAAAATCCACCCAACTCCCCCAGGCCAACTTTTTCTAGTCATCTTATTACTTTCCCCATCAGGCTCATCTATCCATGGAATTCTCCAGGCAAGAATACTAGAGTGGGTTGTTGTTCCCTTTCCCAGGGGATCTTCCTGATCCAGGGATTGAAGCCAGGTCTCCTGCATTGCAAGTGGTCTCTTTTCTGATTGAGCCACCAGTGAAGCCCCGGAGACAGGCCAAAATGGGGGCAATTCTTATTGTCACTTACTAGCTGGGCAACCTGAATAAGTCTAGTGACCTCTCTGAAAGCCTTCATTTTCTCATCCATGAATTAGGAAGAAACATCTACCTCCCAGTCTTACTGTGAGGCAAATTAAGTGAAAGAACATACTAGTAATTACATTTAGGGCCGTGTTTGGTACCTGGTAGACATTTAGTAAATAGCATCTTTTAAGCTCACTTTTTTCTTTCAGTCTCTGTGTCATGCCTTCCTGATATGATGGAGAGCTTTTTTGAGACAAGGAACATAACTCATTTCATTTCTTGCATGCTTAACTTAGCACGAATTTAGGCCTACGGAACGTTTTCTGTCGTGTTGTAACTGTGCACCACATTTGATACTACGTGAAATATATGATACAACCTCAAGTAACAGCCTTGGCTGCTGAACTGCATCAACTACGGGGTACATGACCTCTGAGTCTATACTCCCATGAATCCATTCTTCATCCACCATTGATTGATTGCCTCTTAAATGCATCTCCACTAAGATTCTGTTTCTATGTAATTTCTTCAGTGAGAGAGGCTTGTGATAGAAAGTGCCAGGAGTGTGGCTAGGGCAATGGGATGCTGAAAGCAGGGACCTGCAGACCTCAAACCTCCCTCTGCATCAGAAACAGCTGGGGTGGATACAGCCACCCCCTCACTCCTGCCCCCACCAGAAATGCTAATTCAGTTGATCTGACATGATGTTAAAACAACAAATGAAGAGAGGAAACAAAGAAATTCCCCAGGAGCTTACTCTGATGCGCAGCCAAGGATAAGGACCATTTAAGCAGATGATGCTCAAATACTCCAGCGAGCTTCCTTCTAGGGTGGTGCTACCCAGGGTGATGTTAAGGGGAGAAGTTGTGCTTGGACCCGAGCCAGGAGCAGAGACCTGGACTGGAGGAAGGAGGAGGCACCTGGGCAGAGGGTAATCAAATGTGGTTTTTCTTTTACTTTCTGCCTTCTTTCTCCCCAGGAGGAGCCAAGGAGAGTATTAAGGCTAGGGTCCCCAGGGAAGAGGGGCTGGGGACACCTAAGAGCACAGGAGGGCAGAGCTGTGTAGAGCTTAGGAAATCATTTCCAAAACAAGCCTCACTATTACCCTCTATATACCAAGATTGGAATCACATCTTGATGATGACATCAGACCTCACAGATGAGGCCATTTCATGAACAGTCCTCTTAACTTGCAAAGTGTATACAACCCCCTTGACTTCTCCTCCCACCCTTTCAATCAAAATTGGGCTGCTCAGGGCTGATGAAGGGATAGAGACCAGTTCATTTGAAGCCCTGGTTGTTCAGAAGTTTTAGAAGAATAGTTCCCTGATGTGTTTCAGGTCAGTTTCACAATGAATGTTCCTGGCACATAATCCCTCTGAGAGAGAATGTAGTTTAAGACTGCTTCAAGTAATCTAGACCTTTGTCCTCCAAGAGCAGTAATGCTGAGAATCACTGCCACTTCTTCCCGGCCTATGATGTCTGAGTACTTGGTTCCCCTCCCCCATCTTCTAACTTCACAGACAGGAAAATAGAGTCTGAGGAACCAGGAAGTTGCTCATCCATCACAAGGTTACTGCTGAGCATGAGGTCATATCTCTCAGCTTTTTCTAAGACATATCAGGCTCATATAGGTTGGTGAGTTTTAGTAGACAGTGTCCAGAATTTATAATTTCAAAGGATAAAGAAATTAGGAGTGACATAAGATAATTCTCTTTTTCTGTCTCTGCTCATCACTGAGTCTTTTAGTTGTTGCCTGCCATTTATGCTGGGGAAGGAAATGCCAACCCACTCCAGTACTCTTGCCTGGAAAAATCCCCTGGACAGAGGAGCCTGGTGGGCTTCAGTCCATGGTGTCGCAAAGAGTCTGACATGACTGAGCAATTGAGCACAATTATTCTAGGAATTTGGAATAAATAGGAACGTCTTGGGGATTTACAAAAAAAGGGGGAGCCCTGNATGAAAAGATGTGCAGTCAGCTCCAATCCCTTTAATACCTGAGTGCCTTCCTGGCTCTCAAGTATCAAGGGAGACTCATTAACTGAAGCTACTAACTTTTGTTTCCTTGATTAACTGCTTCAAAATGGAACCAGTTAATACAGGCGGACAGTGGATGCCTAAAAAGATTAAATTGCCTCTGAAATACCTGATTCATCCCCCAGACAGTTGTTACCCCCAGACTAAATCAGCCTGCTCCATACCCACTGAAGCCTACTGCTTTTCAACAAGGAATGAGTTGCTGTGCTTTCCCTATGGTCGATGCATCTGGCCTTAAAGATCTATTCCTGTAACCTAAATTGCGAAGCATTTTCCAAAAACCATTGAGTTGCAGAATTTAAAAAATGTATTTCATTGCCAGATCTGCAAATTGGGTCAGTTTTCCAGGGCCTTCTGCTTCCTTCTTTCCCACTGGGGAGAGGAAAAGGAGGCAGCCAACAACTGGTGATTGAAACATGACCCTTGCTGGCGTGTAAGTCTTGGCTGTCTCTCCGTGTGCCATCCTGGCCAAGTCCTCTGATGCGCATGGCAATGCCTGGACCACTGCCTGCTCTTCCTGATGGCTGCCCTCTGGATTCCGCCGTCAGGGTGGTTCCACTGCAGCTGGCATCACTGAAGCTCCGCATGGCTTTTAATTACATTTGAGCCTCAGAAAAGTCCGTGAGAGAATTAGAGGACGTCTAAGTATCCCCATTTCATAGATGGACAAACTGGATTCAGAGGAGATAAATGACTTATTCAAGGATACAATTAGATTAGGTTTTGTTCCCTATAATTTTGTTTATTTGTTCATGGCTCCATTGGGTCTTCCCTGCTGGTTGGGCTTTTCCCTAGTTGTGGTAAGTGGGGCTGCTCTTTCGTTCCAGCTTACAGGCTTCTCATTGTGTGGCTTCTCTCGTTGCGGAGCACGGGCTTCAGCAACTGGGGCATGTGGGCTCAGTAGTTGTGGCTCCCAGGCTCTGGAGCACCAGCTCAACAGTGGTGGCCCACAGGCTTAGTTGCTCCGTGCCGTGTGTGATCTTCCTGGACCAGAGATCAAACCCGTGTCTCCTGCATTTGGCAGGCAGATTCTTTACCACTGAGCCACCAGGGAAGCCCCAGATGCAATTAGTTTGGTTCCTATCTCCTGCCCCTTTGTCAAGTACTCTTTTCACAAAAATATGGATTTTAAAAAGTCACTAAGGAAAGAAAAGTAGTTTGTCCTGGTCCCTAGACCCATAGGATCTGGGATTATTCCATGTGATTCTCTACTTTTCAAATGCAACTGTGATTAATCTGGTCATCAAAAAAACCTTGTTATCATCACCAGCGTTGTAAAGAGATAGCAATCAAGAACCAATATATGATATACTCTCTATTAATATTCTATGTTATATATTCTAAAAATCTCTAAAATATATCTTGTATTTTTGTGACCAGTTCCAGGATTTTTCATACTCATAGGGCACAGCCCATTAACACGGGTCTTAAAGTCAATTTAGGGGCCTCCCTGGTGACTCAGTAGTAAAGAATCCACGGGCAATACAGGAGATGTGAGTTTGATCCCTAGGTCAAGAATATCCCCTGGAGAAGGGAATGGCAACCTATTCCAGTATTCTTGCCTGGGAAATTCCATGGGCAGAGAAGCTTGGCGGGCTTTAGTCCATGGAGTTGCAGAAGAGTCAGACAGGACTTAGCGATGAAACACACACACAAAAGTCAGTTTAACAGATTGTTGCCAGGCTTAAAAGAAGACATAAGGTAAGAGAATAGAACAGAATTGAAAACATCAGAGTGTGATGCATGTAGGCAAGGAAAGTACTGTGCTCTGAATCCTTTTGTTCATGTGTACTGAACCATAAGGTTAAAAGTATTTCATACTGAGTGCTCTTTCCTCTTTCTCCTTTCTCTTTCCTCTTCTCTCTGTCTTTAGGAAACCTACCTAAAGATTTATCTTTGTTCCATTCGCAGGTACCATCTCCGGTCTTCCCCAGCCACCATCTTTCCTGACTTTATCCTTTCGTCACCCCAGGGTCTAGAGTGGACACTGTTTTCTACAGTTGATGCCTTTAAGCTCTTTCCTTTTCCCCTCCACTGAAAATGCCCATTTGCAGTGTGACCTTGCAGTCAGCATTTCCTAGTCCTTTTGTAAGTTTGATAACTAAACAACTCTATCTCTAAACCATCTTATTTTCATTTCAGGCAAGGCAACTCAAACTTGAAGACATGAAGTCCCCAAGGAGAACCACTTTGTGCTTTGTGATTATTGCGATTTATTCTTCCCAAGCTACACTGAGTTTGAATTTAGAGTCTATTGTTTATCATTCGGTGAGTAAATCCATGTCTGCAATATTTCCCTGTCACATTTTTTTCTGATTTCCTGGGAAAATAATAGACAGAAACTGCTTTACACAAATGTTCAGGGCCTTTGAGAACATGTCACAAATGGTAGGAGGGAGTGGTGGACCATAAATGGTATTCATCCGACAATAACACCCTGGGTACAACACGTCATACTCTGGAATCAGTGGTGGTGTCAAGGAATCATTCCCCTGGTGAATTTACCACTTCCAGGCTTGGAGCTCCAGCCTATGAAATTGACAGCACCATTGATAAAGAGGGTTTTGAGGACTGAGCAGGACATGTGTCCTCAAAGGAATCTTTTTCTTTTTTTTAACCAGGAGCATCAGACTAAAACACATTTCGCGTTATAATCACAGATCGATATAGCTGAAAGGGCCATGGGTGATCACCCAAGCTTTTGTAAAACAAATTATCCAGGTCATTTTGTCCTTGGGAAGTTAATGGGAGTTCAGCTCACCCCCTTGTTCCTTGTGGGAATCATTGGGATCTTCTTAGGCTACTCCATGCACCAGAGCGGGGCTTATTACAGGTTATGAAATCTCATGGGTCAGATATGATTCTCTCTGTGTCTCAGCTTTTTCATCTGTAAATAATGAAAACAATAGTAATGATTTACTGCTTGTTATGAGAATTAAATTAGTTAATATTTACAAAATGCTTTAGACTAGTGCCTGACACATGTAAAAAGGCCTTATCAGTGTTTGCTATTATCATTTCTCTTCTTGTATTTTTTTCTACTGACTTTTTAAAAAGATATTTCAGGGCTACTTCATTCAGTCTGTCACGACGGTTAGAGTTTTTCATTGATAGATTTCAGCATCAGAAAATGTCTCCTCTTTTCCTNTGACACATGTAAAAAGGCCTTATCAGTGTTTGCTATTATCATTTCTCTTCTTGTATTTTTTTCTACTGACTTTTTAAAAAGATATTTCAGGGCTACTTCATTCAGTCTGTCACGACGGTTAGAGTTTTTCATTGATAGATTTCAGCATCAGAAAATGTCTCCTCTTTTCCTGGTTGGAGATTTTCAGTTTTAATTCTCTGTCCTCTATTCCAGCTGTCGGTTCTGTTTTTGTGTTTGTGGTCGCTTGATCTTTATTCTTTATTTTTTGTGTAGCTTTTAATATATTCCTTTGCTTTACTGGTTCTTTTATAAACAATGCACGTTTGAGATTTTTTTTCTTTTAACCTGTGGAGAAGGAAATAGCAACCCACTCTGGTACTCTTGCCTGGAAAATCCCATGGACGGAAGAACCTGGTAGGCTACATTCCATGGGGTCGCAAAGAATCGGACACAACTGAGCGACTTCACTTTCTTTCTTTCTTTCTTTTAATCTGACTGTGATTGGGAAGTATAATTTATTCACATTTGATGTTATTTAAAATTCTTGCTCTTACTTTCAGGATTTTTTTTATGGGTTTATGCATTTCTTTCCTCTTTTTCGTTTTTGTATCTTCCTTTGTTTGACCGAGGTCTTGTCTTTTTATTTATTTCTCTCATAATTTAGGAAGTATACTTTGTGTGTCTTCTTCCAAATTGCAATATGCAAGATGCAACCCTTGCAATTCTATGCAGCAGCTTGCTCTTATAAATAGAAGGTGGAAACATTACTTTTCCCAAGGATGTGCATGGTCAGTACAGAAGTCTACTTACCCCATGTATATGGGGAGAAAGCCAGAGACTGACCTGATCTTAGCAATGGGGTCAGCCTTGCCTCCGCTCCAGAGATTCCCAGCATTCCTGGCTACAGCGATGCCCTTCCACTGTGCCAGCTCTGCCTTTGTGAACACCCATAACAAAGCTCCTCCATCAGCCTGGTGGACCAGGATATCTTCCTGGATATTCCCACCACCATCCTAAAGAGTCCCACTTTCCCCCTTTAGACCTGCCTTCAAGATATAATATTTTCACTCAGTTCAGAGACTGAAGAGCTCCATTGAAGGGATGCCCTTGAAACTGCCTTATCAGCTTATACGGCCCTAGGTTGCCACTCAGCTCCCACTTCTACTATTGTAACAGTACACACAGTGTAACATACAGTGATGATCTGTTAAAAAGAAATGACCATTGTCACCATTTTTAAGTGTGTATTTCAGTAGCGTTAAATATATTCACATTGTCACACAATCAATCTGCAATACCATCTTGCAAAACTGAAACTCTGTATCCATTAAACAAAACCCCCTCAAGCCCCCCACACGACCCCAGCTCCTAGAGCTCACTGTTCTACTTTCCAACTTCAGGATTTTGATGACTCTTGAGTACCTCATACAAGTGGAATCATACAGTATTTGTCTTTTTGTGACTTGCTTATTCACTTAGTGTAAAGTCCTAAAAAGGTATCTGTTGTATTAATAGTATGCATCAGAATTTCCTTCCTTTCTTAAGTCTGAATAAGGATCCATTGTATGTATATCCTACGTTTTGTTAATCTGTTTATCCATTAATGCACATTTGGGTTCCTCTCACCTCCTGGCTGCTGTGAACAATGCTGCTCTGAACATGGGGGTGCAAATACAGTGAGACAGCCTTTTGAAGTGTGATTGATGATGTAGCTTCTTAAACTTCAATGTGTGCACGAATCCAGCTGGGAACCTTCTTAAAGTGCAGATTTCAGCTCAGGAAGACTGAGGGTGGGGCTCTGGGTGTGGCCTTCTGACTAGTTACTCTTGTTGCCATCCCAGTGGTCACACTGGGAACAGCAAGGCTGCAGATTCTCAACGCTGAGCTCAAAGCCCAGCTCTAATGCTCACTAACTTTGGAAATTCCATCTCATTTTTTCATCTCCTTGAACCTGTTTTCTCACATAATATGAGAAATAAATAGTGTCTCATTCTTCAGCTTCTTCAGGATTACATGTTCTCAGATCTACATGGCTTAGCATCATGATTGGCACACAGCAAATGCATAAGATTTGGTGGTTATTTTTACTATTCTGGTACAAATAAACCTGGGTTCACATGCCCAGGAAGAAGATACTTTAACAAGATCCTTGCTGAGACAATTGAGGCAAAGATGCAAAACTGGGTGAGATCTGTGACTATTTGTTTGTTTGTCATCTGGCTCCCTGGTTGTTATTGTTGTTGTTTTTCACTTCTAAAAATGCCATCTCTCATTCCTGACTGTCTGTCTGCTCCCTCTTCAGGCCACTCCCCACCCTCCCATTACTTGTAAAGTTCAACAAGTGGGGCATTTCCTGGAATCGGTGACCTTGTATCTTCTGACTGAAGCTTGGCAAACAGGAAATCCCTTCTGGGCAGAGCTGGTCACTGTCTTCCGATACCCATCTGGGTACCTTTCCATGGACAGGCAGAGGCTCTGGTTTTTGTCTGAAATCATGATCAGCGTTAGGAGACCTGGCAGGATCTGTGTGCATCCTCGTAGTTCCCCGAACTGGGGCGACATGAGACTCAGGCAGGCAAGACTGTCCCCCCGTGAGCCCAGGCCAGATGGGCACGTGGGCTGTCAGCACTGCCAGAGACGCGTCACGTTTATCATGCGCCTTGTTTTTCAAAATGTGAGAAACCGAGGCTTGGAATGAATGAACGACTTTTCCAGTTAGAGAGAAGAAAAGGTGGAGGGATCAGTTCTTGGTGTGATTCCAACACCTGCCTTCTTGAAATCCAGGCCCCATGACCTGGCAGTCTAACTCTCGGTGCTTAGTCACATCGGGTGGCCGAGAATCTTTGACCCCACCAGCATCACCAGTGAACAGCTCAGAGGCTTCAGTGCTTTTAGTATGCTTTCCCTCCGTCTTTTCCCAATGATTGTTGTTCAGTCACTAAGTTGTGTCTGACATTTTGCAACCCCATGGACTGCAGCATGTCAGGCCTCCCTGTCCCCCTGTCTCCTGGAGTTTGGCCGTTGAATCGATGATGCTCTCCAACCATCTCATCCTCTGCTGCCCTCTTCTTTCGCCTTCATACTTTCCCAGCATCAGGGTCTTTTCCAGTGAGTTGGCTCTTTGGCCAGCAGGCGGCCAAAGTATTGGGGTTTCAGCTTCAGCATCAGTCCTTCCAATGAATATTCAGGATTGATTTCCTTTAGGATTGACTGGTTTGATCTCATTGCTGTCCAAGGGACTCTCAAGCGTCTTCTCCAGTACTACAATTTGAAAGCATCAATTTTTTGACACTCAGCCTTCTTTATGGTTCAACTCTCACATTTATACACGACTACTGGAAAGACCATAGCTTTGACTATACGGACCTTTGTCAGCAAAGTGATATCTTTGCTTTTTAATACACTGTCTAGGTTTGTCATGGCTTTCCTTCCGAAAAGCAAGCAACTCAATGATTACGGGGTTTAAAATCAAAAGTCAGTTATTCTCATAAAAAGTTGTGAATCCTCACTGAACAACAGAGCCAGTAGGCAACAGCTATGTGGAAGCAGCACTTAATTAGAGGTATTCCGTGAAAGTTTCAGATAATCACCATGAAGATTCAAGAAATAGTTAAAGAGCAGAGGTTTCCAAAAACTGGCCTCCTGTCCAGGGATATGCTGATTAAAAAAAAGCAGTTTTCTTTACCCTATCTGAGACCTGCTAAATCTGATTGGGGGAGGGAAGGGAGAGGAGTCTCATGCTCATAAAGATTAGAAGTGCTCTACAAGAGAGGACTGAAATGTGCTTTGATTTTAACCCACAGTTGCCAGTGGCAAGTCATTAATTCTCTAGCGACCCCTGGAAAGTGGAGGAAATGAAACCTTGGCCTGCTTCCCAAAGGTGACCTCCGGTAGTCACCTTCTCCTGGGCTGAGTCCCCCTGCAGCAAGCCCACAAAGAGTGAACAGAGAAAGCTTCCTGGTGGCTGCCCCTGCCTCCCCCGAATGCCAGGGAGCATGGAGGCAGGAAGACAGCCAAAGAACCTTTCCTTCTGCCCAGGCTCAGCGCCAGAGCAGGCTCCCGGGGAAGTCGGGCGGGAACCAGCCCTATACATTGACTTGTTATTTCTTGGTCCGTTCACATCTCGGTAGAGCTGAGATAACCTCACAACAAAGGAGGCAGCACCTGAGTTTGCACATTCCAAACATCAGTCACCATTCCTCTGTTCACGTCTTCAAGAACATTTGTGGACTCTCAGGTGCCTTCACATTTCCTGTGGACATTAGCACTAGTTGCTGAAAAGAAGGCAGGGGTGGANCCTATACATTGACTTGTTATTTCTTGGTCCGTTCACATCTCGGTAGAGCTGAGATAACCTCACAACAAAGGAGGCAGCACCGGAGTTTGCACATTCCAAACATCAGTCACCATTCCTCTGTTCACGTCTTCAAGAACGTTTGTGGACTCTCAGGTGCCTTCACATTTCCTGTGGACATTAGCACTAGTCGCTGAAAAGAAGGCAGGGGTGGGAGAGGCAATAGAGAAAGAGATGAAGTACTGGTTAAGAGAGACGGGGTCACCGAGAGGAACCCAGTTTCCCCGTGCTTTCCCAGGATATCACCCGGTAAAATGATGCTGTGCCTGTGTGGATCAGCGCAGACTTAGAAGGAAGGTTAGCTGGGTTTGAGTCCTGATTCTGCCATTTCAAGGCCGTATGACCNGGGTGGGGACCACTGGTCTACAGCGCAGACTGACCTTCCTGTGCTTTAAAACAAGTATCGTCATCTCTACTCCATCCCCGACAACCCCTTGAACCCTCCCGTCCCCACGACAGCAACAGGGCCAAAGAGGTCCCCAGTCAAATATTTTGAAAGACTTCTCTTCCTAAAATCAAACCACCTGTGTTGAGCCCCAGCTTCCTCAGGGATGTTTGGTGACCCCACAGCTGGAAAAGTAACATCTTTTTTGCACTTCCCAACTATTTGTGACCCTTGGTGACAGCCTGAAGGTCAGCCATCAGGGAGGAAACCACTTCCACGTCTAGGAATTTGACATTCCACAGTTTTTCCAGACATGCTTTCATTAAAAACGATCATGGCAATGATAAATCACCATGAGAACATGTTATCTGTTTTTGTTTTTTTTTTAATATGTGGTCCTATGTGCTTTTGGGCCTCTGGAGTCATTTTGGAAGTGTTAATGACTCAGCTCATCACCTACAACAGATGGTTTGGCTTTGGTACTTTTACAAATCACTGAAGCAAGAACTGATCATGGAAAGTCCCAGGCACTAGGTCACGGATACTCAGGATGTAAGCTGCAGTTAAGAGCATCGCACCCTAGGAAAACAAGGAAAGCAACAGGAATATTAAATCCAACAAAGGCCACATAGGAATGTCTGTGTTCTGGAGCCTTAATACCAAACAGAAGCAAACAGAGGTTTCAAGAGAAAGAATTCTTAAAAGGAATTTTCTTTTGAGGCACTGGACCAAATATTTAGAGCTTTAAGTTTTGAGATAGAAATTGCCTTTCAAGAGAGGATCAATACTCGCATTTCTTCTGACCTATAGACTTCTTCCTTTATTATGTATCAAAAATCTATCATACACACCCAAACCCACATATACATACATGCACACAAATATATGCGTGCTTTGTCACGCAATCGTGTCCAACTCTTTGCAATCCCATGGACTGCTCACCAGGCTCCTCTGCCCATGGAATTTCCAAGGCAGGAATACTGGAGCAGGTTACTTTTCCTACTCCACGGGATCTTCCCGACCCAGGGAACGAAACTGCATCTCTTGTGTCTCTTGCATTGTCAGGCAGATTCTTTACCAATTGAGCCACCTTGGAAACCCACATACAAATCTCCAAATATGTTATTACTATACAGGCATTGAGAGAAATAATTAATATTTAGTACATATTGTTCAATATTAATAGCATTATCTAGAGGGTACTTGTTTTGTTTGTTTTAATGTTTCTTTAATTAAAACAAATTTAATTGATTTTTAATAAAAATGTTGTGTCTGAAAGAGCCCAAACTATACTTGGTGCAGAGAAGATTTCATATAACTCCTGAAGGCAGAAGGAAGGATGTCATGACATGAGCATTTTAGGAAAATTCTTTCGAAACTCTGTTAAGGAAGAGCCTGCACAAAAACCCAGAGGCCAGAGACAAGAATAGCATAATACTTCCTATTAGAGCAGAGTGGTTCTTGGGGAACAGAGGAAAAAAAGCACTGGTCAGAGTATTCAGCATTCTGCCTCAGTTCCACCAGGACGTGGATTCCATACCAGCTGAGAGGCTCGCAGAGAGAGAACTGGCGGAAGCCATCGGACGTGAAAATTTGCCAGATGGTTATGGCTGAAGGAATTAGGTGAAGTCAGCGCTGGGAGACCAGCAAGGGTGCTCAGCAGTGCTGACCATCATGGGCCAGGTCTCTGGAATGACCTAGGAAAGGGACAGAGGGAACACTTGTGAAAGACATTTGAGAAATGAGTCAAAAGGACCTGGGGACAGGCTTGGCATAGGGGCGACAGGGAATACACAGATCTGGGTAACTGGGAAGGTGGAGGCTATAAGTAGAAGCCGGAGATGGAATGAAAATCTTATTTTGGAAACATGCCAGTCAGCTGGAAACTTAGTCTTCATGGCAATCTTTTCAGGCGATTGAAAGCAGAAGTTTCTTGGGGCTTCCCTGGGGGACTAGTGGTTAGGGCTCCATGCTTCAACTGCAGGGAACATGGGTTCCATCCCTGGCTGGGAACTAAGATCGCACATGCAGCCAAAAACAAACAAATAACTAAAGTGCCTGGGTGGACTGACTTAAAAGTATTTTCTAAAAAAAAGTTTCTTGTTGGTTGGAAATAATACAAATGTGTCCTCAATGTCAGCTGTCAAGTTCCCCAAGCCAGATTTTTGAGGTTCACTGGGAACGCGTCTCCGGTCCTGGACTGAAGAGTCCACATTGGTTCTTCTTTGGCTTCAGAAGAAATGGCTGGTGGGAGAAGACCTTGAGAGAAAGGGAGCCCCAGGACGTCCTGACCCCGAGCTGAAGGCGCTTCTGTCTTCGTGCCTGTTCAGGGAGAGCGAGGTTCCTACCAGGCTGGCTTGCCAGCTGCCAGCCTGGAAACCCTGAACTTTCTGCAGCTCTGCAGTCCAGGTGTGCTGGCTCTTTTTGATCTGGATTCAGGAAATGCAGTGCCTTCTCCAGGCTGGGGAAGAGATTTGCAGGTTTTCCTGGCGTTCGTCTTCCGTATGACCACTGGTGGCATTTTGGGCTCTGAGCCGGCAGTGGTGGCAGAGTAACGAGAAAGCAGCGCTGGTGTTCTCTGCCTGTTTGTTTGCTTCCCTAGCTCAAAAGGGAGACCTGATTAGAACAGAATCAGAGGTTTTGTTGACCTGCCAGCAGACCTCTGCGTAAA
Source organism: Neotragus moschatus (assembly GCA_006410615.1). NCBI lineage: Eukaryota > Metazoa > Chordata > Mammalia > Artiodactyla > Bovidae > Neotragus > Neotragus moschatus. The sequence continues at coordinate 1,025,409 of SJYA01002873.1, forward strand.
TGATAATCCTTACTATGATCAGTATTATTATTTCTACACACTGTTTCAAAGTGGCTACTCTATGCCAGGCAGTTTGTTAGGGGTCTTCGTACCTCAACTCCTTAGCAACAATTGAGCAGAGAAAATAGTGCTTCTAATTTACAAACAACCAAAACGTGGCTCACAGAGTTCAGTAGCCTCCCAGGTAAGAGGACATTTACCTCAGCTCTGGGTCCAAGTCCAGGTTCATAGTTACAAGTCAGTTTTCAACATATGTTTCTGGCTCTTGCCTATGAGATTCCATGTCATGGTTTGTTTTGTTTTTTAGCAAAAAAATGTCTCCGATATGTATTTAGTATGTATTTATTGAATGCCTTTTAGGCACCAAGAGCATAAAACTCACTGACTGCCTGCTGTCAACTTCTAATCTGGTTATGAGGATAGGGTATACACTGACCAAAGTTAAATTCAAAGTTTGTAATATGGAAAGCAAAGTGATCACACACTGGGTGTCTGCAAAAGGCAAAGCTACCACCAAGGAAGCAGTAGCAGCTACAGAGAGATAGGTCTGAACTAGATGTAGCTTACTAACAGAACTGACTGATGATGGGTTGGACCACTTACATGGAGGTGAGTTTGATGTCATGCAAAGTACTCAAGCCAATCTAATAAGTACTTGACAGGAGTGTTTACAGAGGGCATCTGAAGAGTGCTTACCCAAGATGATCTTTAAAATACTCAAACACCTTCACAACGCCTTGATTCTGTGAGTCCTCGGGTCAGTGAGCACCCATGAGTGCAAAGAGTGACCAGGTTGAGGCCTGGAAGAAGGAGCAGATACAGGACAGAAGCAGGGAGGGAGGAGGGAGCTCCAGGCAGAGGGAATCCCAGGAGACTGATGGTGGTCTCGGGCTTTTTTCTTGTGCATATATTGCAGGAAGAAACTGAGGTCTTGCTAGCATATTTAGAGGAAGGTTATGTAGCTGTGATTCTCAGAGCAGCTCTATTGAGTAAGGGGCACTATCACCACTTTATATGGTGCTGACTTTGATAATTTGGGTGTATAACAAGCGACTAGAATTGACTCTTTTCTTTAGACCTCACAGCCCAATGTTTTAAGCCATAGTGCTGCCCACCCTCCCCACCCCACCCCATCCACATCTGCCCCTGGGGTGCTGGCAGTTTTCTGCTGAGTGAACAAACCTTTCTAAAGGCTAAAGGGAGAAGCAGGATCTTTGATTCTCCACTGACAATGGTATAGTAGAGCCAGACGATGCTGCCAGACTGCTACCTACTAGAACATGTCAGGAAACAAGCAAAACAGGCAGCTTTGAATATTTACCTGCTACAGGACTAAAGGGGAGAAACCAGAGAGCCAAACCTTCCATAATAAAGAGGTGTGGTCCCTGTTGGTCAAGAGAAAACCAGAGCGAACCCTTTTTTCCTGGCCTGAGTCGGCAGGCTCGTTCTCTAGCAGGTGGGAGACTGATTTATGCACTGACTTCGTCTCTGACTTCTGAAGGAGCCATGATTCCCAGTGAAGTGGTCAGGCAAAAATAGCATCGTTGGCTTAAACAGCTCTGAATAAGACCCAGAACTGTGTGTCACAGTTTGTGGCCATCTTTCCAGAACTGTCTCTTTAAGATAAGTGCTGTGTGGCGGGCAGTGATTTATGGGAAAGGAGAGGGGAAATCCTGGCTGGTTTGTGCCTCCCAGGGCCGATGAGAGGCCTGCATCTGTGACACTGATGATCTGCCTTCCCCTGGGGCATCAGAGAGTCTGTGAGAATTCAGACAAATGTACCAGCGTGAAGGAGCTCGAGACAAAACACACTGAACTGTCTGGAATCAGGTGACCCAGAGGCAGGCGAGAAGCACAGAAGGGCATCTGAAATGTACACTTACAGAGTGGAGGCACGATCATCTTCCTCCTGGGTCCCTTGTAGCCTCGGCAGGACCACCAGCTTCTCTGTCCCAAGCTCCGAAGTCTTTAGGTTTGGAGGAGGCAGAGGATGGAGAGTGGTCTCTCAACCCCAGATCATGCCCCCTGACCCCACTCTCTGCAGTCATGCTGATCCTGAGCATCTGGGCTTCCTCCCTGAAATTCAGGTGCTCTCCCTAGGGCATTAAGGGGACTGGAGGCCCAGTGGTGTTTCCATGTTCTGTTTGCCCATAGCACAATGATACTCTAGATGGGGAGAAATGACCCAAATCAGGAAGGGCATCTTCTTCAGCCCAGGCTACAGATTTCTGGACCTAACTGATAAAGATTCTGCCTTGACTCACCTGAGTCGAGGCTCCAAAGTATTTGTGTGTAGAATTGCCTACCTGTGGTGATCATCAGCCAGGGGTGGGGACCACTGGAATAGATGATTCTCAAGGACCAGCCTGTACACAGCTTTCTGAGTTACTATGCCTGAGTTCTTGAGCCTGTTTGAAGAACTGACCATTTTCAAGAAGACATTTCTCTATTAAAATTTCCCCATCCTTATCAGTCTCTGGAGAATCACTGCTCAGGCTGAGGGTTATTCTGAAACTCCCTTAGAAGTTGTCAAGACCATAAAATACGGATGAGGAGAAGAGGGTCTCAGAGGCTGGTGCTTTATTGATTACTTGCACAGAGACTTTCCTGGCAGTCCAGTGGTTAAAACATTGTGCTCCCACTGCAGGGGGCATGGGTTCAGTCCCTGCTCAGGGAACTAAGATTCTACATGCTGCTCAGCAAGGCAAAAGAGAAAACTGACACAAATGCCATAGACTAGAACTCACTAAAGTCACAGGAACAGTCCTCATTGGAATGCACTTTCAGAGAGCTATTTTATTATTCCTTTATTTTCATATTTATGTATTTAAATATTTATTTAGCTGTGTCGAGTCTTAGCTGTGGCACATGGGATCTTCTTGAGTCATGTAGGATTTTTCTCGGTGGCACAGACTCTCTAACTGTGGCACAGGCTTGGTTACTCGTTGGCACGTGGGATCTTAGCTCCCAGACCAGGAATCAGACCCACATCCCCTGCATGGCAAGACGGATTCTTAACCACTTGACCATCAGGAAAGTCCCCTCTTAGTAGTATTTTAGGCTTTTGGCTCAGCTCCTTGTAGGGTCTCAGCAGAAGAACTACCTTGGTTTCAGTGGGGAATGATGACATCCAGGAATTATCATGTGCTTTTCAAGTACATGCTTGTTCTCCAAGCATGTAGAGAAAGGTGGGCTTGGGGATGGATTACACGGCCTTCAGGCAGGCACTGAAATCATGCTGGGATCAGACCCTGGGAGGCAAAGATGCAGGTGATGAAGTGGGTGATGTGGAATTGTTACTGACCTCACTTATCGCAAAAACAGCTAGTGTCCAGGAAATCCTGTTTATATTCATTCATGGGAGGGGAGTAGACCGACCACAGCAAAGAGGATCCTGGAGCTTCTGAATCCTCTGGAAAGTATAAACATTGATGCATTACCTTTCAGGAAAAAGAATGTACTCTCAAACAGACCTTGTAAATATCATGCAGCCACCATTGCAAACGTTCCTAGCAGACAACATACGGGTTAGGATCGCTCAGGAGAAGATTAGCAGTCCTTCCAGGAAGCTTGCTTTTCATCATAGAATTATTCGCAAATCAGAAAGAAAACAGGAAACTTCAAGATATGCCGTAGTATCATGACAGACTGAGATTCCATTCTAGGTTTTAAAAGTCACTGTGTTCTACTCGTAAATACATGTTTATATGGAGGAAACATAGCTTAAGAGGGATTCGTAATTTTAAGAAAATGTGCACAGAAATTTTTAAAGGTTTGAGTTAATCGGAGCAAGTTGATGAATGCCAAAATGAAATAATTCTCAACAAGGTTGATAAGTAAAACCAAACTCCTAGAAAAGAAGAGTTTATGCCTCTAAGTGGACAAATACTACCATTTTCTGCAATAAACGTTTATCAGTTGGAGTTTCCCACAGTAAATGTATTTCATTTTAAGTTTGCACATAAATAATCCTTGGAATATTTAAAACAAATCTTACAATATTATGAGAGAAATTCTTTGCCTTTTTAGAAAACAGATATAGAATTTTAATCTTAAGGTTTTATATTTATATATAACATATCATGTATATTTATACATTATATATATTTATATACCATATATATTATCATTTTAAATATATATAGTCATATATATATATATTTAATATATATATATTGGAGAAGGCAATGGCACCCCACTCCAGTACTCTTGCCTGGAAAATCCCATGGACGGAGGAGCCTAGTAGGCTGCAGTCCATGGGGTCGCAAAGAGTCAAGACACGACTGACGACTTCACTTTGACTTTTCACTTTCATGCATTGGAGAAGGAAATGGCAACCCACTCCAGCATTCTTGCCTAGAGAATCCCAGGGATGGGGGAGCCTGGTGGGCTGCTGTCTAAGGGGTCGCACAGGGTCGGACACGATTGAAGCGACTTAGCATCAGCAGCAGCAGTCATATATATGACATATTATACTTCCAGATTTTACATTTTTGCAGATTTTACTTATATTTTAAAAGGAAAAATTTTACAAGTATTCATTAATCTTTTCCTTACTTGACCAGCAAAATAAAATAAGCCACAACTTGTCTTCTCAAGGCATCTGTATAAAAAGATTCTCCTATTCTCTAAAGGCTCTGCATTAGCTACTAACCAAGCCCATGGCTTCAGCTCCAGTTATGTATTTCAGCCAAGAGTGAACCAAAGATTCTATCTATGACATAAAGGTGAATCTGAGACTCAACTCAGAAATCACAGGTTTAACAAGAATCTACTGGACATGAATTTATTATGTGCTGGGCTCCATGCCAGATGGAATGGGTAAGGCCATGAGAAGCGAAGGAAGCAGTTTCTGCCCTTAAGAAGCTTACAGCCAGTGGCCCAGATGTGATGTCATAGTGGAAACTACGCAGGCACCTTCCGATAGATCTATTGTCTGGTTTGCCTGGTGTGGGAAGCAGACGCATGTAGAATGCCATCCAGACAACCAATTTGGAGACAATTTGGAAAAACAATGAATTGCTGAAGATCTCTTTTATTTTACTTTCCAATTTGCCAATTTCGCTTTTGTCGAGTGTCTATCGTGTTCTGGACACGGGAGGCACAGAGTGAGAACAGAGTCCACACTGTGCACAGGCTAAGAACAAAGGGAATTAACTAGATGGCTTTTTCCAGAGATCTTCAGACTGTGCATCCTTGAGCTCTTAGAACACTTGCATGATCATTGAACGGTGTCAGGAATGTACTGACTCATTCTGGAGAGTCAGGACCCCGGCTTTGATTGTCTAGACAGTTGCCAAGTCCCCCTGCTGGGTCTCCCTGCTTCTATTCTTGCCTCATTAGAGTCTGTTCTCACACAGCCTTGGACATCAAGGGGGGATATGAGAATAGAGAGGACAGAGAAGTCCTCATCTTGGTCTGTGAAGCTCTCAAATGCCTGGAGACCACGGTGCTGATACCAGTTAGATCTATTTCATTTCTCCTCTAAATAGCAAAGTCATAGAGAGGAAGCCCATGAAGGGAGGACTTGGTGGTGATCAGTCAACAAACTTCTCTTTCTCGGTAAACAAACGTAAAATAAAAATGTTTATNTGTGAAGCTCTCAAATGCCTGGAGACCACGGTGCTGATACCAGTTAGATCTATTTCATTTCTCCTCTAAATAGCAAAGTCATAGAGAGGAAGCCCATGAAGGGAGGACTTGGTGGTGATCAGTCAACAAACTTCTCTTTCTCGGTAAACAAACGTAAAATAAAAATGTTTATTAGAACTTCTTAAAGGGTGATGTGTCAGGCATCCACGTGTCTCCATCACTGGCTTTTAAAAAATGTTTTATTTTATATCGGGTATAGTTGATCTTCAGTGTTGTGTTTATTTCAGGTGTACAGCAGAGTGATTGAGTTATACATATACATATATCCATTCTTTTTCAGACTCTTTCCCCCTATATGTTACTACAGAGTATTGAGTAGAGTTCCCCGTGCTGTATGGTAGTTATCCATAGAATATTATATGGTAGTCCTTGTTGGTTATCTACTTTATACATAGTAGTGTGTATATGCTCATCCTAAACTCCTAAGTTTCAGTGGCTGTAAGTTCTAAAATGTCCAGCTGTTCTCTGTCCTCGCCACATGGTTTAAGTCGTCACAGCCTTTGTCTGCTTTCTTTCCAGTTGCCGTAAGCAGCCCTGAAGCTCAAGAGTTCACCGTCGATGTGGAGATCAGTTTTGAAAATGCCTCCTTCCTGGAGCCTATTAAGGCTCACTTGAACAGCCTCAGTTTTCCAATTCAAGGGAATGACACTGACCTAGCTACCGACATTTTGAGCATCGAGGTGTCAACAGGTGAGTAAAAGGCCTGTTGCTTGAAAGAGGAGGATTGAGCTAATCAGAAGAAACTACTCTAGGCTGCTTACTGTTAAAGGGGAATGCTTGGTGTGGAGGGGAGCAGCCTGGGAACAGAACCTCAGACAGGAGGCGATGTGATGGGTGAGTGAGGAGACTTACTGACCCAGTATTTATATCTTAGCACCCCAGATTTCCTCCACCCCCTTTTTTCTATCTCCCCCTTCCATGCTTCCAACAGCTTATGTTATGATCCTTTCAAGAAAGGTATTATTAATTAATGTTTTATTGAAGTATGGTTGATTTGCAAAATTGTGTTAGTTCCCACCATACAGCAAAGTGAATCAGTTATATAGACACATCCACCTATTCATTTTTAGATTCTTCTCCCATACAGATCATGACAGAGTACTGAATAGAGTTCCTGGTGCTATTCAGTAGGTTCTTATCAGTTGCCTGAAAGGCAGTTTAAATCCTAGTACACAAAACTGAGTATTTTGAAGGCCGGACAATGTGTGTCAAACACTAAACAATACCTGGAATGTGGTAGGTGGTCTGGGGATGGTAACTTTTGCCATCCTCTCAAGGCATATTCATTTTTCACATGGGGGTCCAAAGTGATTCAAATCCCACTCCCACATCGATCTCAAAAACAAGCAAATGAAAACAGCACCAACAAAACAAAACAACCAAAAAGGCTTTAGCAGTGGGATTTCAGGTCAGTAAGAGATTTTTGACCAAGAGGGTCTTGGTTTCCTTCGAGTTACCAGTGCCCACCACAGTCACTAGCAGCCTCGACTTCCCTGTTTCTGCTTCACCCTGTCCTACTGCTGGCTCACAGGACAGCAGCAGTGTCCAAGGATTCCAGGGGACTTGGATGTCACTCCTATTTCAGCAACAGTTCTTTGATGACTTTGCTTTGGAAAGTCATCCTGTGGGCCTTTGCCTAGATGCCCGCTTGCAGAATTCCCAGGAATATGTTGTTAGTCCAGTTTTAGATATAACTTCAAAGTCTTCAGAGCATTTTTCAATGTCAGTTTTCAATGGGATTAGAGTCTCCTTGGGCTGTTCACATCTGGCTTGAATATAAAAAGCACAAGTTTAGAATTATATTCTATATTTTTTATCTATTGCTTCTCCAAAACTTAGCATCTTAAAACAACAAACTCAGGATTCCCTGGCAGTCCAGTGGTTAGGACTCTGTGCTTTCACTGCCAAGAGCCTGGATTTGATCCCTGGTTGGGAAACTAAGATTCCATAAGCCACATGGCACAGCCAAAGCAAACAAACAAATAAAAGCAACAAACATTTATCATGCTACACAGTTTCTGAAGGCCAGAAATCCAGGAAGAGCTTAGCTGGATGGCTCTGGCTCAGGGTCTCTTGTGAGGCTGTAGTCAAGCCATCAGCCTGAGCTGCAGTCATCTGAAGGCTCAACTGGGGCTGGAAAACCTGCTTCCACGCTCACGCTTGTGGTTGCTGGTAGATCCTCAGCTCCTCCATAGCTATCGGCTGGAGACCTCAGTTCCTAATCATGGGCCTCTCTGACATGTCCTCATCAATGCAGCAGGCTTCCCTCAGACCAAGTGATCAGAGGGAGACAGAGAGAGAGAGTGCATGTAACCAAGAGGGAAGCCACACTGTCTTTTAGAACTCAATCTCAGAAGTGATATAGCACCACTTCTGCTATATACTATTGGTCACCCAGAACAATCCTAGCATAATGTGAGTTATTGTTGCTGTTTAGGCACTAAGTCGTGTCCAACTCTTTTGCAAACCCATGGACTATAGCCCACTAGGCTCCTTTGCCCATGGGATTTGTCAGGTAAGAATAGTAGAGTGGGTAACTGTTTCCTTCTCCAGGAGATCTTTCCAACTCAGGAGTTGAATCTGTGTCTCTTGCATTGGCAGGTGGATTGTTTAGCACTAAGCCAGCAGAATCTATAAAAGGGTGTGGGTACCCAGAGACAGGGATGGCTGGGGCCATCTTATAGGTTGGCTGCCATATACTCAAAGTCTGAGAATCTGTTTACCATCTTATCACTGTAGGCAGAGGCTGGGATAGTTGGCATTGCCTTCTTATAAATGGCCATGCCTCACAAAAGGTGATATGTGTGGGAACTATGAGAACCTTATGCAGAACCACTGAACTTCCCAGAAGGGCAATATGGAGTGGCGTTAGGACTTCCTACAAGCATAAGTACTTGTAATCTATAAATTATACTTTTTTTTTTTTCTCCTCACTGTTCTGGTTGATGACAGTCTGCAGACCTAATGGAAATGAAATCTGGTGCTCCTGTGAGACAGGCTATGAGTGGCCTCAGGAAAGTTGCCTCCACAATCTCACTTGTCAGGGACATGATGGTTCCTCTGCAGGGCGTCACTGCCATTGCCTTAAGGGACTGCCTCCCAAGGGACCTTTTTGCCAGCTCCAGGGAGGTAAGTAACTGCTCATTGAATGTTTGTTTGTTGAGTGCCCATTTGCTTTCAACTCAAGAAAATGTTTCTCTGTCCTGTGTGTACTGTGCTAACATGGGATTTTTAAAATATGGCCCTGTGTTCTTAGCAGATATTATCCTGAGAATGTCGGTCAGACTCAATGTGGGCTTTCAAGAAGATCTCAGGAACTCTTCCTCTGCCCTGTATAAGTCCTACAAGACTGACCTGGAAACAGCGGTAGGTTGTGGTCCCAGGAGTCTCTTCACCAACAAACTCTGAGCTGAGCTGAATCTATTGCATTTACAGAGGGTTGTTTGCTTGAATCTGTCAGAATTCATGAAGCTTATGTTGAAATTATTTCTATACCTCTGGGATGATGATTTAAGAACTGCTCAAATCATACTGTGTTCAGAGGATGTTTTGACTTCTTGACCTGATATCATCTTGACCTGATATCGTCTTGACCCATGACATTATCTTGACCTTTGACATCGTCTTGACCTCTTTGGCTTCATCTTGACTTTTGGCATCATCTTGACCTTTGACACCATCTTGACCTTGACATCCTTTTGATCTACCATCTTTGACATCATCTTGACATATAGGTGGAAATTCTTCCCAGAACAGAATTGATTCAGGTAAAATTTGGTGGCATTAACTCACTAAAACCTGTTCAAAGGTCCAAAGTCTTGGTCTAGAAGTGTCAGATGGTGCATTTCTATTCATTTTTACACACCACACTGATGAAACCCCTAACATCTTTTGTGCAGACCAGTTAAGTCTGACATAGAGGATTCAGGTCCTTGAGCATTCATACTTAAGGCAGATTTAAATTTCCCCATGCAGATAGGTTTATCTGTGTCATACTTCAGATTCCACATATCAGAAACAGACTCACAGATCCAGAGCACAGACCTGCTCTCAAGGAGGAGTGGAGGAAAGGACTGGGAGTTTGGGGTCAGCAGATGTAAACTATTATACATAGAATGGATAAAAAGCAAGGTCCCACTGGGTAGCACAGGGAACTATATTCAGTATCCTGTGATCAACCATAATAGAAAAGGATATGAAAAAGTATGTGTGCATATGAAAATCTGCTCATGTTAAATTAAAGAGGATTCCCTCAATGTAAAATGTGTGCCAGACACTATTCTAAGTGCTTTACATTGGGTTAATTCATCTAAACCTAAATACTTTGGTTGAATCAACTCATTTGGAATAGAGCTTCTCGACTGGTGTGGTACAAATTGCTATAGGTAGACTGATGTAATGACTCCCCTTAACTTTCCAGGCAGCCAACCGCCTGCCTCAAACCAGGAGCAGCCTTCCGCTTACCCCAGTCAAGTAGGGGTTAATATTTGCTATTGGTGCCATGATGCAACGCTAATACAGGAGAGGTCTTGGATATCCGATTTGTATATCAGGCATGTAATAGTTCTGCACAGCATGAGAATCCTCCTCACGCACACAAGTCACACTACACATATCACATGACATAGTATACTTTTGAGGAAAAAAGACAGTAACATGTTAATTGTTTGATCCCGCCCATCCAGCTCCCTAACACAGCACTTTGCAGGTGTAATCTACCCTGTAAATATAATTTACCCTGTAAATTGATTCAAATTGAATCTCCTACGGAGTCGGAATTCAGGGAAACAAAGTGGAGTTAAAAACATCAGTAAAAACCACATTGGCTCAGCCAAAGCTGTGATATGTTTAGTGAGGAATCGGGCAGTGTATTGCTCACAAGAAGACGCCTCGTAGATTTCCAACTGCAGGAAATGTAAATTGGCTGTGGTCCCAACTGCTGCCCACTGCCAGTGAATGAGCAGGGCAGATCTGTCTAACCAACACCTGACTCCTTTGAAGGCTGAACTGTACTTCTAGGCTCAGTCTAGATGATTTCATCTAACCCCGCCCCCCTCCTGTTCAGTTTCACTTGGGTCTGATGGCTCTATCTGCCTTCCCTGGTGCCTCCTCATTGCTTTCCTCTAGGCATTTCCCTAAGTCTTTTTTGTTGTTGTTGTTGTTGTTTATGGCCGTGCTGGGTCTTCACTGCTGCATGAGCTTGCTCTAGTTTCAATGAGTGGGGCTGCTCTTCCTTGTGATGTGGGGGCTTCTAATTGCGGTGGCTTCTCTTGTTGCAGAGCAGAGACTCTAGGGCAAGCGGGCTCCAGTAGCTGCAGCATGTGAGCTCAGCAGCTGTGGGTCTCGGGCTTGGCTTCCCTGCGGCATATGGGATCTTCCCAGACCAGGGATTGAATCCATGTCTCCTGCACTGGCAGGTGGATTACTACTGAGCCACCAGGGAGCCTCCCTAAGTCAGTATTTTTGCACATTTACTCTGGCGTTTGCTTCCTGGGGAACCCAGAATGACCCAGGTAAATAGGAATTACTTCTCCAAAGATCTGACAAAGTTAGCGCTTATTTGGCCACTTAACAAAACATACAGAGAGCATTTTACCCAAGGAGATAAGAAATACAGGCTCCCCTGGTGGCTCAGTGGGTAAAAACCCACTTTCAATGCATTAGACACAGGAGACACGTGTTCAATCCCTGGGATGGGAAGATCTCCTGAAGGAGGGCGTGGCAACCCACTCCAGTATGCTTGCCTGGACACATCAGAAGTGACTGAGCATGCAAACCCGATAAGAAATACATACTTTTTACTCCGTTTCCAATCATTTGACGCATCTTTCAGTGGACCTTGGTTAATGGTACTTGTCTTGCTTTATTTTCCAGTTCTGGAAGGGTTACAGTATTTTACCAGGCTTCAAATTGGTGACAGTGACAGGGTTCAGGTAAGAATGCTATAATAGGGTAATTTTATCCAGTGGTGGGCTCAGTGCAAGGCAGGAGCTGCAGTCGACATGAGTTTGATCCCTGGGTGGGAAAATCCTTTGGTGGAGGGCTTGGCAACTCACTCCAGTATTCTCACCTGGAGAATCCCATGGACAAAGGAGCCTAGCAGGCTACCATCCATAGAGTCAAAAAGAGCTGGACACACCTGAAGCGACTTAGCGCATGCACACATCCAATGGCAGACACCAAAATGTTAGTGAAAAAGCAAAAGCCTGTTAGGGGAGCACCGTCTGGGAGGCCCAGTGGGAACAGTTTCATAGAGGTGAAGACAATGCCAGATTTCTGGGGCTTAAAGGGGAAGGAAATAATGAGAACACTAGCTCACTCCTTAGAGATGTCCCTATCTAGAGGGAAGGTGAGAAAAAGATTTGTATTATTCTATGCATGCGTGAATTTTGCAAACAAAGATGTGGCATCTAGAAGATCAGAAATACAAAAATGAAATCATGCCATTCAATGATGCCTTTTTTTTTTTTTTTTTACATTTATTTATTTGGCTGTGCCAGGTCTTAGCTGCGGCACGTGAAATCTTTAGTGGCAGCATGTGGGATCTAGTTCCCTGACCAGGGATCAAACCCAGGCCCCCTGCATTGGGAGCAGGGAGTCTCAGCCACTGGACACCAGGAAAGTCCCAAATTTGCCTTTATTTTAGAAAATTAGCCAGCCATGACTATAACGTTGCACAACACCATGTAATGCCTCCCCTTGGAGTTAGGTGCCCTGACAGGCCTGAGTATGTTTGCCCAGTGTTTCAAAAAGTCACTTGCCAATTTAAAAATTAAGAATGTTTCCAGAAGCATTGAGGATTTTGATTTCACTGGATGTTCAGCATAGCTGGTAACTCTGGGTCAGCATGGCTGTGTGCCAACAGTCTCTACCTTATAGTTAATACCCTTTGACCACTTGTAGGATTCAATTCACTCCATCCTATCTGGCTATTCTGGCCATTTATGTTACCTGTCTGCAGACATTTGAGTGTTTGAACCCTGCCTCAGGCTTTCAACTAGAGCTTAGAAATAAGTGGATTTCAGTGGACCTGCAAACAAAAAGGTCCCCAAGCTCTTCCTGCCATTTTGCTTTCTTATGCAAACAAACCATAAGGATCTAGACTCTTCCAGGTCACTTACTGCTTTTACTGAACTGAGTGGTCTCCATCCAGGCCTGGAAGTGTGGTTGTGACGTACGAAATCACAACAACAACAACAGCATCACCTGCGTTAATGCATAAAGCGAACGAGAAGGTCACACAGAACCTCAATCAGACCTACAAGGTGGACAACAATTCCTTTCAGGGTACTTACAGCAGTAAGTAGACTATTGCTGCGTTCTTCCTGTGTGTACATTCTACTTAGATATGGTAACAGTGTTTGTCATGATGTGTAAACCTGAGAAGTCACGTGCCGACTTCCTCTGTGGAGAGAAACTCTCCAGGTCCTGGCATACAGGTTTTGTGCCTTCTCCCCACCATCGGCCACTTTGGCACCTCCTTTGGGTGGCGGCAGGCATGGAGGGTCCCAGCAGGGAAAGATTGTACAAGGCCACAGAGCCATCTGGCCACAGAGCCATCTGGGTTTACGGATTTTTTTTTTAATTAACAGCCTCAAAACATTCAAAAAGGAGAACTGATCTTGTGATGGTTTTTGCTGTTCTATCACTCAGTCATGTCTGATTCTTTGTGACCCCATGGACTATAGCACACCAAGCTTTCCCGTCCTTCACTGTCTCCCAGAGCTTGCTCAAACTCATGTCCATTGAGTCAGTGATACCATCCAACCAGCACATCCTCTGTCTCTGGCTTCTCCTTCTGCCCTCAAACCTTCCCGGCATCAGGGTGTTTTCCAGTGAGTCGACTCTTCGCATCAGGTGGCCAAAGTATTGGAGCTTCAGCTTTAGCATCAGTCCTTCCAATGAATATTAGGGTTGACAGACCCAAAACCTCCCCAGAAGTAGAACTAACATTGTGATGGTGGAGGGGGGAGATATTTATGAGATGCACTGATATTGACCAGGGGTGCATTGTTACTTTGGAGCAGTAGTTCTCAAAGTGGGGCCCCACCAGGAGCATCCGGGAACTTGTTAGAAAAGCAAATTCTGAGGGTCACCCCAGACCAACCTGGGCCAACCTGTATTTCGGCAAGCCCTCCTCCAGGTGATTCTGCTGCGGGGGAGATTTGAGAACCACTGCTTCGGATCACATATAGCAGTGGTAAGAGTCCTGGCATTTCAGATGCTTTCCCTCATTTTCCAAATGGGGTATAGAGTTGGGCTCTGTTGTGTAACGAGGTGGGTGGATCTACTGTTACTTGGGGGAAAGCAAGGGGAGTCAATTGAGCAGAGATGTGATGATGAGCAAGTGATGACTGGCAGCTGTTGTGTGTAACTCAGGCCCATGGTTCACGACTGAAGGGGACTCCTCTTCGGAACAACACAGCCCCCCATGGGGATGGCACTGAAGGGACTGTTGCAGGCACAGCTGGAAGGAAAGGCACCTCTTTTCAGGAGTGAGGCCATCCTTACAATGGATTCATACTCTCTCTCTTTACATTCACTGCTAATATTTTTAGACATCCTGTCATTTGGGAAGGAGAGGGTGGGGAAAATTAAGAGCAAATCACCCTCAGGGTAAATGACTTGCTCAAGGCCGCATGGTAAATAACACCATTTTGCATGCCTCTGGTCACTATATGAAATACGTGCAGGTGGCTTTGCTTCTGAATAGTTGAATGTGATGCTCTGAGATCTTATTTTATTCAGGAGCCTAAAAAATGTGGCAACAGATATTTAGATACCTGGTTATTTTGAATATCATAGCACCCAAATTAATTCTGTGGTATTTTAGTCCCATGTTTACAGAATGAACGGGCTTCCCTTGTGGCTCAGCTGGTTAAGAATCTGCCTGCAGTGCGGGAGGCCTGGGTTTGATCCCTGGGTTGGAAAGATCCCCTGGAGAAGGGAAAGGTTACCCACTCCAGTATTCTGGCCTGGAGAATTCCATAGACTGTATAGTCCATGGGGTCGCAAACAGACACTACTGACTGACTTTCACTTTCACTTTACAGTAAGAACAGGATGTGGCCTGAGCATAAAGAACCATCCAAAAGATGTCTTCCAGAACCTTATTCTTCAGCACCTTAGATTTTCTCAATACGTGGAATTCATGAGTAACATAGCTCAGCTTAGAGGGAAAACCTGTATGTTATATAAGCCATAAAAGCCCCCAATAGCAAGTACTGTGTTTTTATTTCCGTCTGTGAAATGATTTAACACCACTTTTCTTGAGAAGTTTACTGTGAAACCAATAAGAATAGCTACTATCCCTCCAAGTCACCCCCCCAAGATAGCTCTCACTGTTCCTACTTTCCAGACAAAGAAGCCAAGGTTCAGAGATACTCGGCAAGCTCCCCAGTGCCACACAGCTATGCCTGGCTCAGAACCGGAATTCAAATTCAGATCTGTGTGTCTATAAAGCTGCCACTTTTATAAAGGCCCATCAGTGTTAAATCTTTAAAAAATGTCTTACTTCCCAAGCACACTTTATTGTAAAAAATTAATTGGTTTTCCCATTTTTAATTTATCAAAGGCATAAGACAGAGCTTTCAGTCAGCGTGAGGTATCAATTATCAGTAACAAACAGTTGATATTTCTCAAATCAGGTGCAAAGAAACTTGATGTTTAAATTAGTTGGTATGACTTTTTCATAAGAAAATGTGCAATTTTCTACCAGACTATTAGAAATTTTTTTTTGTTTTTATTTTATAAATTTTATTGAAGTATAATTGATTTACAATGTGTTAATTTCTGCTGTACAGCAAAGTGGTTCAATTATCTATATTTATATTTGTATGTTCTTTTTCACATTCTTCTTGACTGTGGTTTATAGTTCCCTGTGCTATACGATAAAACCTTGCTGTTTATCCAACCTATATATAATAGTTTGTATCTGCTAATCCCAAGCTCCCAATCTATCCCTCCCCTAATTGTCCTTCCCCTTGGCAACCACAAGTCTGTTCTTTGTATCTGTGACAGACTATTTGAAACACTGAAGATAGATTCGGGATCCCCATTAGCATCATTGATAACTCTTAAGTGTGCAAAGATCCCAAGCTAGAAACCGTGTCCCTAATAGCTGGCTCGGTCACTCCCGGTCCCTCAGGTCCCAGCTGTCCAGGGAAGGAGTGTGGGGAACACATTGCATCATTCATCACCACGGAGACATCTCGAGAACACCAGCGGTGGTAGCGTTGGGGAGTAGCATTAATTCCATTCATTTGCTTTGGGATCCTAATAGCTTTTGTTTGGGTTTCCAGATGAAACAAAATTCTCCATCACACCAGAAATCATCTTTGAAGGAGATACAGTAACCCTGATGTGTGAGAATGAAGTTTTTTCCACCAATGTGTCTTGGATGCACGTGGAAACGGGCCTCGACGTCCAGAACAGCACTGAAGTCTCCATCTACACCTCCGTGCTCAACAACATGACCTCCGTGTCTCGCCTTACTATCCGCAACATCACTCGGGTTTACATGGGTGGGTTGCCATCCAGCAACTGGGGCGAGGAAAGGAATGAAGGGCTAAGAAAGAATCAAACTGTGGTAGTGTGTGTAGACAGCCTTTTCCTCTTCAAAAAGAAGCTCAGATTTTCACAACTGAAAATGAATCCCATGGTGAATGAATGAGCCAAGCAAATTTAGCCTGGGGAGACAAATATAATTTTCCACATTCACTGAAGCTTACGAGCTGGAACCTAAGACAAGAAGCAGGTTTCTTTTTCTTTTTTTTTTTTAACATTTTTTTAAAATATGAGAAGAGCTTGGTTGAGGTAGAATTGACATAGAATAAACTGTACATATGCAAACTTAATATGCTTACATTTATAACTTAAATTATAACTTGCAGGTATAATTTGGCACACATAGTTTAACAAGTTTTGGCATGTGTGTACACCTGTGCAACTACCACCTTAATCAAGATAGCGAACATATTCATCACTGCTTTCCCCAGGTTTTCTTCTTCTCTGTTGTAATCCCTCCCACCTGTTCTTCCCCAGCAACCATGGAAGCATAACTCTTACACCTGACATTCTAAAATTTTCTAGCATCACTATAATCCAGATGTCAACAGAGGCATCTCATTGTCTCTGAATGAGAAACTGGACTGCAGACACATGGACTCATTCTATCAGATGTTTGTTGACTCTGACTATGCCACAGAGTTAAATAGGATGCCAAAATGATCCATGATCTTCTGATTCCCCAAGGTTTTCCCATCTTCCCTGTGTACCTCTGAAACATCCCCACACTTTTTTTCTTACCAGCAAGAACTCAGATTTCTGCTTTTTCCTTAGAACATCTCTCTACTCCTCACCTTGTGTCATCAGAAATATCTCCCTCAACCTTCAATACCGCCTGAATATTCCTTTAGGGTTGCTTACAAGGAGTCTCACATGCTTTTGAAAATGATGTTTCATGAAGTGCCACCATGATACATGAGATGAGGCCATCCTTCTTCTAGGGAACTAAACATGTGTAATAGTAATAATCCATGTCTTTCTGTGTATTCGCTACAGGTGAATACATTTGCAAACTGACATTAGATATTTTTGAATATGCATCCAGAAGAAAAGTGGAAGTTATACCCATCCAGATACTGGCAAGTGAAGCCGTGGAGGTGATGTGTGACAACAATCCTGTGTCTTTGAACTGCTGCAGTGAGGTGAATGTGAATTGGAGTCAAATTGAATGGAAGCAGGAAGGGAGTATAAGCATTCCAGGTGAGCCTGTTAGAAACCATTTCGCAAATAGATTTTTTGCCTTTTGGTCAAGTAAAAGTGGAGATGCGGTGGGTAAAAGAGTAAATGTCAGGCAGCTGGTTTTTTTTCTAGACCTCAGCCTGTGGAAAAACTAATAGATTTGAAGCCAGCTCCAGCTAAGCCTTGCTAGAACAAAATTCCCAAAATATGTACATATAAGTGTCTCGTGTGCTCTGTGCTGAGTCATGGCCAGCTCCTGTGACCCCATGCACTGNCATCCCCACACTTTTTTTCTTACCAGCAAGAACTCAGATTTCTGCTTTTTCCTTAGAACATCTCTCTACTCCTCACCTTGTGTCATCAGAAATATCTCCCTCAACCTTCAATACCGCCTGAATATTCCTTTAGGGTTGCTTACAAGGAGTCTCACATGCTTTTGAAAATGATGTTTCATGAAGTGCCACCATGATACATGAGATGAGGCCATCCTTCTTCTAGGGAACTAAACATGTGTAATAGTAATAATCCATGTCTTTCTGTGTATTCGCTACAGGTGAATACATTTGCAAACTGACATTAGATATTTTTGAATATGCATCCAGAAGAAAAGTGGAAGTTATACCCATCCAGATACTGGCAAGTGAAGCCGTGGAGGTGATGTGTGACAACAATCCTGTGTCTTTGAACTGCTGCAGTGAGGTGAATGTGAATTGGAGTCAAATTGAATGGAAGCAGGAAGGGAGTATAAGCATTCCAGGTGAGCCTGTTAGAAACCATTTCGCAAATAGATTTTTTGCCTTTTGGTCAAGTAAAAGTGGAGATGCGGTGGGTAAAAGAGTAAATGTCAGGCAGCTGGTTTTTTTTCTAGACCTCAGCCTGTGGAAAAACTAATAGATTTGAAGCCAGCTCCAGCTAAGCCTTGCTAGAACAAAATTCCCAAAATATGTACATATAAGTGTCTCGTGTGCTCTGTGCTGAGTCATGGCCAGCTCCTGTGACCCCATGCACTGTAGCCTAGCAGGAATACTGGAGTAGGCTGCCATTTTCTCCTCCTTTCTCCCAGTCCAGGGACTGAACCCAAGTCTCCTGTGGCTCCTTGAGTAGCAAGTGGATTCGTTACCTGCTGAGCCATTGGGGAAATCCATAAGCGTCATGCCTGGGTTGTAAATAAGACTCTGGCAGAGAAGATTCAAGAGGGAGTGATGGGTGACATAGGGTTATGGCACCTCCCCTGCAGAAAATCTTGTCCCCACTTCCCTTTCCTTTCCCTCTTCAGCAACGGGACAAAGATGAGGTCATGGGTTTTGCTTTGAAGTCTGACTTGGAGAGTCGAATTCCTGAGTCTCTCCTCCTGGTGTCTGTCCTTCCCACTTATTATCTGACTCTGTGTCTTTGGTTCTATATCTTTATCTATCAACCTGTTTGTCTCTCAACCAATGTCAATTTCTGATCCTGTTGGTTATCTGAGATAACGCTTGAAATTCCCCACCTTTCAGTTTGTACTGATGAATAATAATAAGTGAAAGTGAAAATGAAGTTGCTCAGTCGTGTCCGACTCTTTGTGACCCTGTGGACTGTAGCCTACCAGGCTTCTCCGTCCATGGGATTCTCCAGGCAAGAAAACTGGAGTGGGTTACCATTTCCTTCTCCAGGGATCTTCCCCACCCAGGGATCAAACCCTGGTCTCCGGCATTCGAGGCAGATGCTTTAACCTCTGAGACACCTCAGAGGTTAAATAATAATAAGTCGAAGAAATTAAAATAGCAATAGTGCTCTTTCTTGTGTAATGATTTATGATCAATTTTTTAAAAACATGTTATCACTTGAAAAAGTTTTTATTTATTTTAATTGGAGGATAATTGCTTTACAATGTTGTGTTGGATTCTGCTGTACAGTATGAACCAGTTATAAGTATGCACATATTGTTATCACTTTAATCACATTTAAATTTGACCACAAGTTTGAAGCAGGCATTTTTTTTTTGCCTTCCATTTTCAAATAAAGAAATTGAGGTTCAAATTCAATGACTTATCCGAGGGTGTCACAATAGAAAAAGAAAATAATTCACCTTGCTTCACAGCTTTTGTCTTGGCCGAACTATATCACACATGCCTGGTGAGTCAGCCTTGGCATGAGCTGATCCAGCAGAAACTGTACTATGAAACAGAAGACTGTTCTCTGCCTAGAAATCTCACATAGACAATTCTTCTCTTAAGAAATGACAGTATTATGTGCTCATCTTTCAAGTTTAAAAAAAAATCATTAAAGCAATTGTAGCTTTAGCCATGAAATCCATCAGTGTGGTGGAACTTTTATAAAGCCTTCCCTATTGGACAATATTAAATCGTAAATAAAATAAGGATCAACTGAGATGTAACATTTTCTGAGCACATCTAGTTTGCAAAGCACCTTTGTTTCCACCTTAAAGTACTCCGCAGAATGGTAAAGGCATCTGGTAACTGTTGAACAAGTTGACATATGGTCCATTTAGCCACTTCCTTGATTCTTAAGGAAGAGGAGGTGTAGACATCCTGAAGGAACTGCCAGATGGGAGAAAGACCTTGCACAGTTCCCGTGACACTGACTTAGATGCTTTTAACTGTGAGCGGCGAAAAGCCTCACCCTCTGGCAAAGGAACCAGGAAGTCTACAGTACAGATGCTCAGGGACCTCTCTGTGGCCGTCCCTGCTACAGACGTTCTTAATGCCTGGGCAGGTTCAACCAACAACAGAACAATGGATTTCCTGCCACCCAGCTGGGGCTGGCCGCATGGGGACCCTTACAGGGGGTTCTCTGATGAATTTACCTCTGCTCTCTCTAGACACTTGTCCTCTTTCCTTCTCCTTTGCCCTCCCCTCGCTGGGGCCATCTTTCTCCAAATTCCACAAGTTCTCTTAACAGCCATTTTTCTAGATCAGGAGAAAGCAATCTAGCTAAATAATTCACCCCAATGTGTTGGAACTGAATGCACCGCCTCATCTCAGAAATGGTTGCATTGGGTTTTCAAAGCACTTCTGGCAAGGGATAAGATGGAAAGGAAGTAATCCATAGTGTCAGAATTTCTAACTTTTAAGAAGATGAAGGTGGTCTTTTTCAAACAGGTTGGGCTTTCTGGGGTTTTGGGGTATTTCACGGCTTGTGGAATCTTAAAGACTGAACTTGCCAGGGACAGCGAAAGTGCCAAATCCTAATCAGTAGATCGCTAAGGAGCTCCCAGATTTTCATCTTTTAAATAGAAACAATGGTACCCATTTTGTGAGACTTTTGAAAGAAGAGAAAAGAGATAATAAATGTCAACATTTAAAACAGAGTTGAATACATTGAATCTGCCGCAATAACTGCTTTCTGATAATGATGATAGCTTTGAAAACCGTGCCTTCACTTATCCTCAATGTCCTGGGAATTCTTCGTTGGATATTATTTAATCTTGAGCAACAAACTTGTAACTGCCTACCACCTCTACCCTGGAAAACAGAGTGCCAACTTACAGGCTGCATTTAGTACCTTCCATTGTTCTGCAGCCAAGGGAAAGGGATGGAGTGAGAGGTCCTGAAAGAAGTGGAAGAAGTAGGTTTTCCAAAAATGAGTGGAGGTATGAGCCTTGGAGGTGAATGGACATTTGTACCTATGAGCCAGGAGGTATTAATAATATACCCAAGGTGGGAAATCAGTTTGGTGTTCTGAATCACCATTTTGGAAACTGAGGAGAAAAGCTGGTTCCTTTTCAATCAGAATATTTTAAATATCATTGATCCTCCAGCTAAGGCTGAAAAAGATGCATTTATGTTAGAGTTCATCAGAAAGGTTTTTTTTCTTTTCTTTAATTTTTGGAAGATTGTCAGTGTTTGAGACACCCCACTCCCGTACTCTTGCCTGGAGAATCCCATGGATGGAGGAGCCTGGTGGGCTGCAGTCCATGGGGTCGCAAAGAGTCAGGCACAACTGAGCGACTTCACTTTTGCTTTTCATTTTCTTGCATTGGAGAAGGAAATGGCAACCCACTTCCAGGGTTCTTGCCTGGAGAATCCCAGGGATGAGGGAGCTGCCGTCTATGGGGTCGCACAGAATCAGACACGACTGAAGTGACTTAGCAGCAGCAGCAGTTGCGATGTGGAAGCTTTTCATTGCAGTGGTTTCTCTTGGTGCAGAGCACAAGCTCTAGGGCCCTTGGGTCTCCTTACTTGTAGCATATGGGCTCACTAGTTGTGACTCCCAGGGTCTAGAGCACAGGCTCGATAGTTGTGGTGCACGGGCTTAGTTGCTTCGCGGCATGTGGGATCTTCCAAGATCAGGGATCAAACCCGTGTCTCCTGTATTGGCAGGCAGATTCTTTACCACTGAGCCACCAGGGAAGCCCCCGATTTGGCTTCTTTGCTACCAAATCAGAGAGTCAGATAACTGCGACAGTAGGAGAACCTCTTGTGTCGTTGCAGGAAGTGCTGAAACAGACACAGACAGTGGCTGCAGCAGGTACACCCTCATGGCCAATGGGACTCAGTGTCCGAGCGGGTCGTCTGGAACGACAGTGGTCTACACGTGTGAGTTCATCAGTGCCCACGGAGCCAGAGGCAGAAAGGACATAGAAGTGACATTCATCTCTGTGGGTAAGGACTCTTGCACTAGTATTTTTGGGCTGCCAATGAACTGGGAACGTCCACGAGCAGTGAAGCCGGACCTTTTCCCTGGTTGTGAGAGGGTGGTTGGGGTTTGCATCTCTGCTGTTTAAATTCACATGAATTCCTTACAAGGAAGGGTAAGAGTAGGAAGCAGTGGTTGCAGGGAAGGAACTGCTTACATTGTACTGAGAAGGCAAAAAGCTGAAGTAGGTTTCACACTCAGATTAGCCACTGAATAAGGAAGGAATCCCATGGTCTAAGAGTCGGACACAACCAAGCGACTTTCACTTCACAAGGATAATGCCTTTTATCTCCTACTTTTTCCCTCATAATCCCATTCTCTCTCCCTTGAATTGCAATAGCTTGGCTCACTCCCCACCATCCTTCATTCCCCGCTTTCCTCTCCCATTTTATCTTTTTCAGAGAGAATGCAGCAGAAAGCTTTAGGAGTCTGGTATTTCCTGGTTATCTTACAGTTGTAACAAGTGTTCGTTTTTAATGTTTCAATTAATTCTAGGACTCTTAAAAGTATCATTCTACTGCTTATATCTTAAAGCATTTTAACTTCACCCCTATATCAGACACTTAAAACTTTCTGCTGCATTCTCTGCAAAAATTGGGTAGGCAAACATGTTTTTGAGCCCATCATACGAAAACAATTTAGATAAATGATCAGTCCCCACTTCTGAACAATTTGGGTGTCTCTGCTTCTCAGTCCAGANATTTTAACTTCACCCCTATATCAGACACTTAAAACTTTCTGCTGCATTCTCTGCAAAAATTGGGTAGGCAAACATGTTTTTGAGCCCATCATACGAAAACAATTTAGATAAATGATCAGTCCCCACTTCTGAACAATTTGGGTGTCTCTGCTTCTCAGTCCAGGTATAATTATTTGGGCAGCGTAACTGCTGTGATCCCTCTGCTTCACAAGTCATTCCAGAAACCATTCATCTGCTTGGTAAGCACCGACTGGGTACTGGACTCAGTGCTGCTGCTGGCGATGTGAACGAGGGCACACATGAGAGGGTCCTGCTCTTAAGGAGCTCACATTTTTATGGAGAAGAGATACAAATTAAAATACACTATGGCATTTTAAGTTATTTTGAAAGAGTAGAAAATGATACGGTCATAGGAACTGAGCCATTGAGTCTCCCTTGAGGTACCCGGAAGAGGTTGGAGGGGAGTCTGGGTTAAGTCAACACTCTAAGTTTGCAACCTTTTGCCCTGCCGATCATTAGGAGATAATTCCAGCCACAAAGGGGAAGTGCGTGAATCCCAAAGGCTTGTGATGGAAATGAGTACAGTTCAGAGCACCACCAAGAACAGCCTAGAAACAAGTAAAGCCCCGGAGCAGCAAGGTACCAATGCCGCATTGACCCCAGTAGAGTCAGGACCGCTCATGCTTTCTGTCTCCATGTGAAATTTCACTCCATGTGGACGTCACCAGAAAGACTAAACATTATGCTTGTTGTTGGTTTTCTTCTGTCTGTTTTATTTGCATTCTTTTAGCCAAGCTAAACATAACCCCGGACCTAATTTCTGTTTCTGAGGGACAAAGCTTTTTTATAAAGTGCATCAGCGAAATGAGTAACTATGATGAGATGTACTGGAGCACTTCTGCGGGAACGAAAATATACGAAAGGTTTTATACCACGAGGAGGTATGCTGACAGAGCAGAGTCGGTGCTGACAGTGAAGACCTCAACCAGGGAGTGGAATGGTGAGTGAAAGCCCAGATACCCGGCGCCCTGGTTCTGGGACCCCTAGAAATACACTGGAATCATTACCATCCACGGAGGGCCTGGCCCGAGCCATGCCTGCGCCAGCCACTCCACATGTCATACGTCCTCACTCAAGGCAACAGCCCTTTGGGGGAAGATGGCACTGTTCCCATTTTACAGATGCGGAAAGTGAGGTTCGGCGAGGATAATAAATGTGCCTAAGTTTCCACAACTTAAGTTGTAGAGAAAGAATTTAAAACTGGTCTCTGATTCTAGAGCCCATGCTTTGCCATTAAGATTTCTTGTTTTAATTTAACTATAGTTAATCTACAATGTTGTGTTTAGTTTCAAGTGTATGGCAAAGTGACTCATTTTATATATTTATATATACATATATTTACACAAACATATATGAAGATATCATGTATATGTGATAGATATAATCCCCATGCAATCGCATATAATCACCTATATATGTGATTCAGTTTTAAATATAAAGCAATTCAGTTTTTATATATGTATGTGATTCAGTTTTTTATATGAAGTGGCTCAGTTATATGTATATACATATATATGTTCTTTTTTAGGTTCTTTCCCATTATAGGTTATTATAAGATATTGCATATAGTTCCCTGTGCTATACAGTAGGTCCTTGTTATTCATCTATTTTATACACTAGTGGTATGCATATAATTCCAAACTCCTAAGAGGATTGTTTTTTTAAAGTATTTTTATCAGATTCTTGTTTCACCCAACTGAGGTATAAAAATTCTTCCTAAAGGTGTTATATGCCTGGTTCCAAAAGAGGAAAGAAAAACGTTTTTGTTTTCTACTTATCCCTGGATACAGTTAAGTTGAGAGAAAATGCAAATTTTTGAAAGAAAAAGAAATTTGATAGGATCCCTTCGGTAATAACTGACATTTCTTGAGCTTCTGCTGTGTGATAGACGCTGTGCTAAGTATTTAAGTACATGAATTAATTTATAACAATAAACCTAGAGGAGAGTGTCATTATCATCTCCGTGTCACAGATGAGGACACTGGGGCCCAGAGAGGTTATGTATGCATCTGCTGAATGGCAGAGCCAAAGGGAAAAGGTGACTGGCTCAAGGCCAAAAAAAAATTTTTTTTGTTGAGGGGGTGGTCTGCACTTGTGGGATCTTAGTTTCTGGACTAAGCATGGTGTCTTAAAACACTGGATCACTAGGCAAGTCCCCAGAAGCCAATTATTGACTACTTTGTTCTAGAGCTTTTCATGAATTATAGGCTTAATCAGTCCAGATCCTGTGAGTTCCAACTCATCTTGATTTTTTCCTATAAGGAAGGCTTAGGCAACACTGTAGAAATAACTGCTTCTTGTCTGGCTGGACTTGGGGGATACCATCAGGAATGGAATATTCCCGTTTCTCCTATGCTGAGCTCATACTTGCTCTGCCCAATAGCCCTTTGTGACTATCAGACAATATTGAACTATTAAACAGTCCCACTCAGGCTCTAAAACTCATCTGTTCTCATCAAAATTGACTACGCTTTTCTATTCAATGTAAAGTTCCCTCCCTCCCAATGGAAATCAGAAGGCATTTTTCTCTCTGGTCTTTTCCTACTTGTTTTTTCTCTGCCCAGCAGCTGCTCTGACTCCCCCAAAGTTAGGGCAAAGAGAAGGATGTCAGCAACATTGAAAGGTCCTACTTAACTGTAGATGCTGTTATAAACTTCCGGCTGTCCCCACAGCAGCTGACCCAGGGGCAGCTCATCCCCGGATGGGCTCTGGTGTGAAATCCAGTGGGAAAGGTGGCTTTCATGAAGGTCAGCCCAAGCCCTGGCCACACTCCACTCTGCTTCACCAAGCGCCGGGCATGCCGGCAACTCCTGCTGCAGCCTTCTCTTTTCACTCCCACAAAACTGAGTCAGCCCATTCTCATCTTCAGATTTTCTAGATAAGCGTCAGACATGTAATCCCAGAGTGCACAGGTCAAGCTGTCCCAAGAGTTCGCCATCCACTTCTCCCTCCTTCCCCCTTCCCTCTGCTCTCCTTAGCGGCGCCATGATGTGCCAGAACCAGACGCATCTACCCCCTTAGAGATGGGTGCCACGAGACCCCAGTTGTCACTGACAACTTTCTTCAAAGAACTCCCCAGCCTAGCACACACCAAAATTCTCATTTTTTCCCTCCTGGTTAAAGAAAGAGCCTTGGAGGAGGTCTTGGGAACCTGATTTGAAACTCAATCCCACTCCAACAGGCTGTTTGACTCTGGGTAAGCCACTACATTGTATTCAAAAGTAAGTGAATATTTCCATGAGAGTGGGTTCAAATGCATAGAGAGCCCAGGAGGGGACTCGATGGAGCGTTTTTCTCATCTAGGGCCCAGGAGGGGGTCACTGTGCACTTGTCTCAGATTGACAAGGAAACCCAATCCTCTTCTTAACTTTGTCAGCCAGTGCCTTCCTGTTTTTGTTTTTTGATTTTGCAATGGCTTTATTAAATAAAATTCATGCACTACAGAATTGATTCATTCAAAGGATACAGTTCAGTGGCTTTTAGTATACTGGAGCTGTGCAAACTTTACCTTAGTTGATTTGAGAACATTTTCATCACTCCCCACCCCCACCAAGAGAAATTCCATATGCTTTACAAGTTACCTCATTTTCTCCCAAACCCCCAGCCCTAGGCAACCACTGCTCTATTTTCTGTTCCTGTATATTTGTCTACTGTAGATGTTTCATAGAACTGGGATCAGACGATATGTGGCCTTTTGGGTCTGGCTTCTGTCACTCAGCGTGATGTTTTTGAGGTTCAGCTAATGCCTTTCTGGAGCGGTGACTTTTGTTCCATCTCATCTTGGCTTCCTTCCACTCAGGAACCTATCACTGCGTTTTTCGATACAAGAATTTGTACAGGGTCATGGCCAAAGATGTCATCGTGTACCCGCTGCCCCTGGAGTCCAACATCATGGTTGATCCTGTGGAAGCTGCAATTCCATGCCAAAGCTCCTGTCTCATCAGATGCTGCACTGAGGAAGATTCAGACTACAAGGTCATTTTTCAAGTGGGTTCCTCGTCCTTTCCTGCTGGTAAGATGCCCACTGCTGAATTGTTAGGACATAAGAGTCCATGTACTTTGGAGTCTACATATTTACTCTTAAAGTAGGGGTAAAGAGACGTAAGGATTCCATCCGGCAGAATACAACAGAGGAGCCCATGAGGCTTTGCTGCCTTCTATTTTGCTATGTGGCCAGTGGCTCGTTGAAAAGTGAAAATGTTAACTGCTCAGTCATGTCTGACTCTTTGAGATCCCGTGGACTGTAGCCCACCATATAATTCTCCATATAATTCTCCAGACAAGAATACTGGAGTGGGTACCCATTCCCTTCTCCAAGAGATCTTCCCAACCCAGAGATCGAACCTGGGTCTCCTGCATTGTAGGCAGATTCTTTACCATCTGAGCAAGTGGTTTGTGACAAAATCTTGAGAGTCTGTGAGAGTGGAGCCCATTGTTTTTAGTGATGGCTGTTGAAGACTATATTAAGTTACTGCCACGAGCCTTCTACACGTTCCATATAGTAGACAAGATATTCTGATCATCCCTCCCTCTAGGCAGAAGTTAGCATGCAGTCAAAGTACCACAAGAGTCCTGTAAATGCACAGTTGAGCACCCCAAAGAGTAACAGAAACAATCAAAGAGAATTAGAGGAAATGTTTTTGCTAATGATGGGATGCCCTGAAGGCATTTGTCAAAATCAGAAACCCAGAATCTTGAATTCGAATTTGAAAGCTCTGAAATGTATGAGAGAGAAGGCCTTGATCCCAAGGCAGTAACTAAGGCACCCTACCCACCAGCATGTCAGGGCCCTCAGATGATGACGTGCTTAGTAAAAGAAGAAGAATCTAGGGGAAAAAAAAACAAAATTCATCTGCCAGAGTTAAGAACTTGGCCTCATTGCTGATAAAAGGCAAAAATTTCATCTGAGAATTATGACTGTCCTGCCCAGGTTTGGGGCTTGAATTTATACTACCAGTGTGGTCCAGGAACTCAAAGCTGAGGAATAATTAACTTAAGAGGGTTCATTGGTAGCACTCAGTGGTACCTGACCAAAAAAAAAAAAAATTCAAGTCCTGTCTGGTAGAATGTACTTTCCACCCAGATCCCTCAGGATTCATTCAGATAAAGGTCAACCAAATATGACCTCACAACCCCAAATCTTAACTCACTGACACCATCACCAGGGATTTAGGAGCTCATTCATACTTTCAAGAATGGTTGTTGGGGACCTCCTGCTTAATACAGAACACAGTGAATACAGCTGCTGCTGCTAAGTCGCTTCAGTCGTGTCCGACTCTGTGCGACCCCATGGATGGAAGCCCACCAGGCTCCCCCGTCCCTGGGATTCTCCAGGCAAGAACACTGGAGTGGGTTACCGTTTCCTTCTCCAATGCATGAAAGTGAAAAGTGAAAGGGAAGTCGCTCAGTCGTGTCCGACTCTTAGCGACCCCATGGACTGCAGCCTACCAGGCTCCTCCGTCCATGGGATTTTCCAGGCAAGAGTACTGGAGTGAGGTGGCATTGCCTTCTCCGCAATGAATACAAGAGGCAATGAAAAGAAGATCAAAGAAGTAAGGCATGTAGATTAATATCTAGAAAAGCATATGTCATAAAAGGCAATATATAGAATATTAGGTACCCCAAAATGAGCATTAACAGATCGAAAGAACAGTGGAAGTTCAGAAAGGTGGGGAATCCCATAAAGACTAGCCAGCGTAGAGAAGGATGCGTGGCAGGGGGATATGAAATCAATCTGGGCCCTGAAATACTTAAGCATTTCAGCATTCTGTGGTAAACATGCAGACCCTTAGGGTCTGGTAGGAGTTGTTCAGCCACCCAGTTGTGGCCAGTTCTTTGTGACCCTATATGCTGCAGCACGCCAGGCCTCCCTGTCCCTCACCATCTCCTGGAATCTGCCCAAGTTCATATTCTTTGCATCCGTGATGCTGTGCAGCCAGCCAGCTCATCCCCCTACAGCCTCTTCTTTAGTGAAGTGTGAAAGTCGCTCAGTCCTGTCCGACTCTGTGCAACCCCATGGACTATGCAGTCTGTGAAACTTTCCAGGACAGAATACTGGAGTGGGTAGCCTATTCCTTCTCCAGGTCGTCTCCTTTGGTGACCTCTAAACACATGCGATGAAAGCAGGACAGGATAAAAGCACAGAGCATGATGGGGTTTCAGGAGATAGAAGGATGCTGAGAAAGCATCCTGATGGTCCGAAACTGGGTGGGCATAGACTGGGAGCCATGAATGGGGGAGGTGAGGTTTTGGCCAGCACGCATGCCAGTGCAGGCCTAGTTACTTCTAGGCTAGTGGCATTTTGAGAACCACTTAACAGATGAATGTGGCACATAATCTTGCGAAGAGCTGGAACAAGTTTATCCACGTTGGATGATTTTAACAAAATCCGTGCTTTGAATACTTATGTTGTGACTTCATTCTTTGATTTCATTTTAGTAAAAGAAGTTGATGAAAAGCAAGTGTGCTACAAACACCACTTCACGGCAGACTCAGTTTCCTGTCCAGAAAATGTGGATGTGTTTTGTCACTTTACCAATGCCGCTAATAATTCAGTCCAGGGCCCGTCTATGAAGCTTAACCTGGTTCCTGGTGAGAGCACTTTTAATTATTTTAAAATGTTACAGTCACGAGCAGAGATTCATTTATTGCTTCACTCCCTCATTCATCCATCAGTAAATGTGTATTCATCACTTTCATGTGGCAAGACTTGAGCTAAGCATGGGGGATTGAAAAGAAATGAGCTATGTTTCTTGGCCTCTCATCTAGGAGAGAGATACATATGAGTTAAAATGTTATCATATATAATGTGGTAAGTTCTGCTCTAGAGACGGTTGTGGGTGGCTAGAAGAAGCTATCTGATTAACTCTGGTAGTGATTAGGTGGGAAGAAATTAAGAAAGCTCGGCAGATAAAGCCATATACCCATTGATTCTGAGAGTTGAAGCCCTGCCCTCACCAGTTAAGAGTGGGTGGTGTTTGTGTGAGGCTGAGGCCACTTTGAACTTTCAGCAAAGTTACAGACTTCCAGCAAAGTTCAGATATCTAGTCTACTATATGCCCCCATCAGCACTGTTTCTGAGAGCTACGGAAAAAAGAATCAGAGGGACTTCCCTGGCAGTCCAATGGGTAAGACTTCACCTTCCAATCAGGGGATGTGGGTTCCATCCCTGGTTGGGAAGCTAGGATCCCACAAGCTTTGGGGTCAAAAACCCAAAATATGAGACAGACTCAATACCATAACAAATTTAATAAAGACTTTAAAAAATGTTCATCAAAATGTCTTAAAAATAATAAAACATCAGAAGCTGTCTTTCCCATCCTTTGTCATCGCTGAGCCAATACCACCTCGTATACTATTTTTCAAGGTAAAAAGATACTCCTGGGCCTGCATCGTAAGCAATCCCCTGGCCTCAGAAATCGTCTCTATGAAAGACCCCATGATGTCTGAAGGATCTATGGCTCTGTTACCAAGTTCGTTTGAGTTTATTGAGGGATTTTTGGTCCTTCTCATAGGTGTTGGTATCTGAGGCCCAGACACCAAAGTAGGAAGCAATGAAGAGCTCCCTGTGTCTGAATCACCATCCCTTGCCCCACCAGGCACACCTTTTCCAGAGGGCAGCCAAGGTCACTTCTCCTCTGTCCTCTCATCTTAGCCCAGGTGCCATCATGTTTTATTCACTTACCTTTGTTCTCCTCTTTGTTCTTCTTGCAAAGTCTGACTCCTCAGCCTTTTCCCAATAGAAAATTACTTAGGTATTTTAAGATTTTTCTACAGTGGCTGAGAACCCAATAAATGCTAAAAGATGATGGGGGGTGGTTCTGCTGATCAGCGAGTCCAAGTTCCCTAGAGATGGAGATTCTGCAACAAATGCCATTTTCCAATGAAGTCTGCTCTTAGGTAGAGGAAAAGTCAAGTCATCCTTAAGGGAAACCAGAAGGAATAAATGCTTATAAATATTATCTAGAATATTCAGGTCATGGGTGCCTAGAATTCCTACTGCTAATTATAGCTTTAGATTAAAATGGTGCCTCTTATCCTCGCCTGCACCCAGGAATCACAAGGATGCTTTAAAAACTGTTGAAGCTTGAATTTCAGCCTGAGAGGTTCTGATCTGCTTAGACTGGAGTGAGCCTGGACATTGGAATTTCCTGGGCTCCTCTGGTGATTCTTAAGCATCAGAGCTGAGAATCCCATGCATGAAGATCCCATGCGTCCCTAACACTCATGGTCACCTGCATATCTTTTATCTGGATGAGTACACATTAAGCTCTTGTTATTTTCATGGCTTAGATTTTACAGGGAGCAAAGAGAAAATTCCTGGAGATCGGAATAGAGGTGGGAATGAGGCTTAGAGGAAAAGCCAGTGCAAATTAGAATCAGATCTGTGTGGAAACTCAGAAAAGGTCACTGAAAGTGAAGAAGATGAGTTCAAATATCAAAACGCCACCTAAGCCTGGTCCTGTTTCAACTGTCTTTTCTCCTCTTTTCAACTGTGCCTTTTATGTCCACGTTTCCAATGCAGGGGAGAGCATCACTTGCCAGGATCCTTTCCTAGGTGTTGGGGAGCCTGGGAAAGTCATCCAAAAGCTTTGCCGGTTCTCGAACATCACCAGAAGCCGTGAGAGTCCTGTTGGAGGGATCATAACCTATAGATGCGTGGGCTCCCAGTGGCAGATTGAGAGAAATGACTGCATCTCTGCTCCAATAAATGCTCTGCTCCAGCTGGCCAAGGTGATCCTTAAACCCCTGACTCTGAGCTCTTGGTGGGGAGCTATGTTTAGCTGAGCCTATTTCTCAGAGCTTAGGAAAATGTACTTTGAGCTGCTTTGTGTTGCTCTCAAAGCTACACTTGTTTATTTCCGAAGAAGACGCAACCCTAGACATGCTTAATATTTTGCTTGAATACCAATAGAGAGGCAACACAATGTGTGTTCTGCCCTAGGGCCAGCTGTGCGCCTTCACCTTGGTTTCCGTTAGCTCAATGATAAAAGTCATGCTGGTGAAGTCATCCCCTCTAACTGCACTCCTTTGAAGAATTTTTATATCAAGCTAATAGTTCTAATCTTTTCCGAAAGAAACAAAAATAAAAAGTAAGATTTATGGACCTCCCTGGTGGTTCCGTGGTTGAGAATCCTCCTTCCAATGCAGGGGACGCAGGTTCAATCCCTGGTAGGGGGAACTAAGATCCCACACACCATAAGGCAACTAAGCCCGCACACTGCAACGAAGACCCAGCACAGCTGAAAAAAATAAATTAATTTTTAAAAAAGTAAGGTTCATCAATAGGAAGAAAAATATTGGGCTTTATGCTTTTACAGGTCTGAGATTTCCTTTATCCTTACAAGTCATCTGTAGTCCTAGAAGGGGCTAGCTGACCTCTCTTACCTAGAGTAGAAGTGAGTGCCATGTGGCAAGGACATATGTTTCATTTCATCAAAATAAATACTTTCACCTCTCACGCTTATGTTGCTGAGAATTCGAGAGTCCTCAAATTCCATGAGTTACAATAAACGAGTTGCAAAAATTTTTTTTTGTC
This sequence comes from Neotragus moschatus, assembly GCA_006410615.1. Classification (NCBI taxonomy): domain Eukaryota; kingdom Metazoa; phylum Chordata; class Mammalia; order Artiodactyla; family Bovidae; genus Neotragus; species Neotragus moschatus. Next base: position 1,057,742 of record SJYA01002873.1, read on the forward strand.
TTGTCTGATTGTGTTGGCTTTTTTGATCTTAGGCTTTGGTTAAGAGCCCCACCCAGGATGAGAAGCTCCCGTCCTACCTAGGGAATCTTTCCATCAGCACAAAGCAAGTGAAACTTGAAGTCGACTCGTTTTCTGGGACCCTGGGAGCTATTATTAACATCCTGGACCTGTTCTCAACAGTTCCAACCCAAGTGAATTCAGAAATGATGACGGTGAGTTTGTCCATCTTACAGAAGTCTGGCTTCATCCCTCAGCACTTGGGGTCAAGAAACATAACTTCTCTCCACTGCAAATTCTCTCTTTTCCTAAGCAGTGCCTTTCCAGCTCTGGCTTTTAGCACGTGCGTGTATATCTTGGGATCTTCAGTTCAGTTCAGTTCAGTTCAGTCGCTCAGTCATGTCTGACTCTTTGCGACCCCATGAATCGCAGCACGCCAGGCCTCCCTGTCCATCACCAACTCCCGGAGTTCACTCAGACTCCCGTCCATCGAGTCAGTGATGCCATCCAGCCATCTCATCCTCGGTCGTCCCCTTCTCCTCCTGCCCCCTACCCCTCCCAGCATCAGAACCTTTTCCAATGAGTCAACTCTTCCCATGAGGTGGCCAGACTACTGGAGTTTCAGCTTTAGCGTCTTTCCTTCCAAAGAAATCCCAGGGCTGATCTCCTTCAGAATGGACTGGTTGGATCTCCTTGCAGTCCAAGGGACTCACAAGAGTCTTCTCCAACACCACAGTTCAAAAGCATCAATTCTTCGGCGCTCAGCCTTCTTCACAGTCCAACTCTCACATCCATACATGACCACTGGAAAAACCATAGCCTTTTAAGATGATTTTTTAAAGAATCTCATTAGTTTCTTCATTAAAAGAGAATGAATTCTTTCATTCTGCTTTCATACATGCTTTCTAAGAAAACTAGGAATAAAAGGTTTTCAGAATATGTACAAGGTGGGATTTTCAACAGTCTCTCACTAAACATGACCTCTGAAGCAATCAATGTTCTTTTTTTTTTTTTTTTAACTGGAGTATAGTTGCTTTACAATGTTATGTTCATTTCTGCTGTACAACAGAGGAAATCAGCTATACATATACATACAGCCTCTCTTTTGGGGATTTCCTTCCCACTTCAGTTGGGGGCTTCCATTGTGGCTCAGCTGGAAAAGAATTCACTTGCAGTGTGGGAGCCCTGGGTTCGATCCCTGGGTTGGGAAGATCCCCTGGAGAAGGGAAAGGCTGCCCACTCCAGTATTCTGGCTTGGAGAATTCCATAGGCTGTATAGTCCATGGAGTCACAAAGAGTCAGACACGACTGAGCGACTTCCACTTCCACTTTTCCCACTTCTGTTACCACAGAGCACTGAGTAGCGTTCCCTGGGCTGTCCAGTAGGTTCTAATTAGCCATCTATTTTACATGTAATAGCGCAGGTATGTCCGTTCCAATCTCCCAATTCATCCCATTCCCCTTTTACCCCTTGGTATCCATATGTTTGTTCTCTACATCTGTGTCTCGATTTCTGCTTTGAAAATAAGATTATCTATACCATTTTTTCTGTATTCCACATATATGCATTAATGTACAATATTTGTTTTTCTCTTTCTGACTTACTTCACTTTGTGTGACAGTCTCTGAGTCCCATCCACGTCTCTTCAAATAACACAATTACATTCCGTTTTACGGCTGAGTAATATTTTATTATATATATGTACTACATCTTTACCCGTTCCTCTGTTGATGGACATTTAGGTTGCTTCCATGTCTTGGCTATTGTAAATAGTGTTGCAATTAACACTGAGGTGTATTTATCTTTGTGAATGATGGTTTTGTCTGGGTATATGCCCAGGAGTGGAATTGCTGGATCATATGCTAGTTCTATGTTTAGTGTTTGAAGGAACCTCCATACGATTTTCCATTCTGGCTGTATCAGTCTACATTCCCACCAACAATGTAAGAAGGCTCCTTTTTTTTTTCCCAGCAACTAGTGTTTTAAGAGGAAAGAATTCACCCACCAGAGTTCAAATGAAGATACTTGAGCGAAGGAATACTTACAGAGGTAAAACTAGGAATTTTTAAAAAAGTGTGAGGCAACCAGTGACCAGAAACATTTAGAAACCTTTACTACCTTGAGGATTAACAGGAAAAGGAGGGAAATCGCGCACGCATAACCTTGGAGGAGGGATCACTGAGCAGGAGCAACAGTATGGGAAGGACATAACTCTACCAAAGATACGCTGACAGCAGAAATGAGGATGCAGGAAAAACAGATCTCAGCTTCTTTCCTCTCTCATCATCTCACCTCCTGCTGATGTTTCTCGCTGGATAAACCCAACCAGAGGCAACGGGCAAGCAGCTTGGGTTACAAGAGTCCATGGAGCTTATACAGATCTCCGAGGGCTCTTCTAACAAATTTCCATAAAGTGGGTGGCTTACAATGACAGAAACTTCCTCTCTCACACTCCTTGAGGCTAGAAGTCTGAAATCAAAGTGTCTGGGGACCATGTTTCCTCTGAAGGCTCTAGGGAAGAATCTTTGATCACCTCTTCTAGCTTCTAGTGGGTTTTCTTGGTGGCTCAGATGGTAAAAAAAATCAGCCTGTCAATGCAGGAGACCCAGATTCAATTCCTGGGTCAGGAAGATCCCTGGAGAAGGGAATGACTACCCACTCCAGTCTTCTTGTCTGGAGAATCCCAGGGACAGAGGAGTGGGCGGGCAACAGTCCGTGGGGCTGTACAGAGTCAGGCAAGCCTGAATGACTAGCACATTCGCTACCCAGCTTCTAGTAGCTCCAGACATTCTGTGGCTTGTGGCTGCCTCATTCCCACCTCCGACTTGTCCTCACATGACTCATTTCTCCATTTATCTCCTCCTCTTCTGTCTCTTTTAAGGATACTTGTCACCGGATTTAGGGCCTACCCCGGTAATCCAGGATGATTTTTCTCTCAAGATCCTTAATAACATCTACCAAGACCCTTTCTCCAAATCAGGTCACATTCACAGAGTTTGGGAATTAGGACAAGTCATTCTGGAGGCCACTGTTCAACTAACTCCAGGGCTCGTCATTTCAGAGAACAGAACCAGGCGAAGAAGGGCAGAGAGAAGCCACTTCTCTTCACGGAGATAAGCCACCAATGACAATTCCGAGTTTATGGGAGAGAGAATCAAAATGTCAATCAAAAAAGAAAAGTGCCTTTAACTACACTCACGTGTCTTATTTGATGCATTTGAGAGGGTCTTCTGAGAATCTCTCACCCTTGCTGGTGAAATACCACCCACCAAAAAGCCTTTACAGGCTTGAGATTTAAAATAAAATAAAACCTAAAGCAATTAATAAATATCTCTGCCAGCCTGCTGAGTCGACCTTAGTGAGTTGTATGGGTGGTTCTCACCATCACGACTGCTAAACATTTCACAAAGTCTTGAAGTTGGGGGGAGGGGTCCATCCTCTGCTAATTTTTCCCATAAGAAGGTGGATCATTGTCCCCTCAGCCTGTGACGCTGCATTTTCCCCTTCTCTTTTCTTCTTCCCTGTACCCACTTAGAGCTTTCCAGGTGGCTCAGTGGGAAAGAATCCACCTGCCAATGTAGGAGACACTGGAGACTCGGTTTCCATTCCTAGGTCAGAAAGATCCTCTGGAGGAGGAAATGGCAATCCACTCCAGTTCTCTTGTCTGGGAAATCCCACGGACAAAGGAGCCTGGTGGCCTGCAGTCCATGGGTTGCAAAAGAATCCGACATGACTTAGCAAATAAGCATGCACGCCCGCATGTACCCACTTAACCAGTTTCCAAGGAGATGTTCTGTTTTTTTTTTTTTTTTCTCTCTCTCTCTCTTTTATGATTGAAAACATTCAGTTGGTTTGATCCCATGCCTTGTCAATTACAGCACGTCCTCTCCACGGTCAATATCATCCTTGGCAAGTCTGCCTTGAATACCTGGAAGATGTCACAGCAGCAAAAAACCAATTATAGCTCACAGCTATTGGATTCAGTGGAAAGATTTTCCCGAGTTTTATGGGCAGAAGACAGCACCATCTCCCAACCTAACGTGCAGATGAAGAGCATGGTCATAAAACCTGGCCACCCCCAATCGTACAGGCAGAGCTTTGTTTTCTTAGACTCTGACCTCTGGGGCAATGTGACCATCAGTGGATGTCAGCTGGAACACCTGCAGCCAGATTCATTTGTCGTCACCGTGGCTTTCCCAACTCTCAAAACCATCCTCGACCGGGATGTTCCGGGACAGAATTTTGCCAACAGCTTGGTGATGACCACCACCGTCAGCCGCAGCATAAGCACACCATTCAGGATTCTGATGACTTTCAAAAACAGCCACCCTTTGGGCGGGATCCCGCAGTGTGTCTTCTGGAACTTCGACCTCGCCAACCACACCGGGGGCTGGGACAGCAGTGGGTGCTACGTGAAAGAGGTCACCGAGGACAGTGTGTCCTGCAGCTGTGAGCACCTCACCTCCTTCTCCATCCTCATGTCCCCCGACTCCCCAGACCCCGATTCGCTCCTGAAAATCCTGCTGGATATCATTTCCTACATCGGGCTGTGCTTTTCCATCTTGAGCTTAGCGGCCTGCCTCGTCGTGGAGGCGGTGGTGTGGAAATCGGTGACCAAGAACCGGACCGCCTCCATGCGCCACACCTGCATCGTCAACATCACCGCTTCCCTCCTGGTGGCCGACGTCTGGTTCATCGTGGCCGCCGCCATCCACGACCACCGCTTCCCGCTCAGCGAGACGGCCTGTGTGGCCGCCACCTTCTTCATCCACTTCTTCTACCTCAGCGTCTTCTTCTGGATGCTGACCCTGGGCCTCATGCTCTTCTACCGCCTGGTTTTCATCCTGCACGACACAAGCAAGTCCATTCAGAAGACAATTGCCTTTTCCCTGGGGTACGGCTGCCCTCTGGTCATCTCAGTCATCACAGTGGGGGCCACCCAGCCCCGGGAGGTCTACACGAGGAAGAACGCCTGCTGGCTCAACTGGGAGGACACCAAGGCACTGCTGGCCTTCGTCATCCCGGCCCTGGTCATCGTGGTGGTGAACATGACTATCACGGTTGTGGTCATCACCAAGATCCTGAGGCCTTCCATTGGGGACAAGCCGAGCAAGCAGGAGAAGAGCAGCCTGTTCCAGGTCACCAAGAGCATTGGGGTCCTCACGCCGCTCTTGGGGCTCACCTGGGGTTTCGGTCTGGCCACCGTGTTCCAGGGGAGCAACGCTGTGTTCCATGTCGTGTTTACCCTCCTCAATGCCTTCCAGGTATGTTTGGCAGGGCCGTGCTCTCAGCGAGGGTCTGCAATGATAGAAACACAAACAAGGGGAGGAATGAGGAAGGGTTTGTGTTCAGAGGAAGCCTTGGCCCTAAAGAACAGCAATGACAAGAACTCAGTGAAAGAGAAAAGGCACATTCCTCTGCTCCCATGGGAACCTCATACCTCTTATCACCCGCATTATAATTTAGTTGCATATGTGCCTGCTAACTGCCTTGATGATGCACATGGGAGGAAATTCCCTCCACGACACTGGATTCTGCTATTTATCCAATGTTATCTTGATGCTGTCTATTATATCCTAAACGCAAATACCACCATTAAGCCAAACAGCCTCTCCAGTTAATTTCCACAAGCATTAAATGAGCTCTGCCTTGGTGAGGTGGAAACACCTCTCTTACTTATCAGTATATCCCAGCAAAGACCTTGAAACAGGCTAGAAGCTGGGTAACCTTGACAAATGAAGTGAATGCTTGGTACCACATAGTAGGTTCTCAGGTAACATTTGCTGAAAGCTGAGAGAGTCCTGCTCCATTCATTATATGAATGGGCTTCCTTGGTGGCTTAGATGGTAGTCTGCCTGAAGTGTGGCAGACCTGGGTTTGATCCCTGGGTTGGGAAGACCCCCCCAAAGAAGGAAATGGCAACCCACTCCAGTATTCTTGCCGGGACAATCCCATGGGCAGAGGATCCTGGCAGGCTACACTTCATGGGGTCGCAGAGTTGGACACACTGAGCAACTTCACTTTCATTGTATGAAAATGAAAATGACATTCCCTTTGCTCTCTAGCAGTGCAAAACTAATTGTAATACAAGTCACATTGTTAGGAGGGCTTTAGCAGAGATACAGACAAGAAGCCTTTGGAGCACAAGGAGAGGATGCTTGATTGTGATCCAACCAATAGATGAATGGTAACCCTAGGCTCCCAGCGCTGGTGAGTAGGCAGGGCGTCTGGAGGTGACGCTGAGACATCATCCTAGATGCTCATGCCAAGACCAAACAAATCCTGCTACTCCAAACTCTAAGGCTCACGTCTAATGATGTCTTGACTAGGAGGGACTGATTTTTCTACCTCATGCCCTATGTTCCCATTACAACTATGAGGGCTACTGTAGACATAAGAGGCATGTTTAATAACATAACCAGCAGGACCTCCAGCTTACAGTTCAGTGGAAATAGGGAAATTGAAAATATCCTTATAACATTATAACTTTGAAGGTCCCTTGATGTGGACCCGCTACATCACTGTCATCTACTTGACCATAAATGCAGCTGTAGAAAGAAGTAGCTTACAAATCCTATGCTATGAGAACAATACTTCCTATTTTGCTAGACAAAAATATGATTAGTAAGTAATATGATTAAAATGCACTTCTTTCTAATTTTTTTCAGGGATTATTCATTTTACTCTTTGGATGCCTCTGGGATCAGAAGGTAAGAACCATGACAGTCATGCTCCTAGAAAAGTCTAACGAACCATGACATGTTAGGTTGACAATGGCCTGTTTTTTTTTTAACCTTTTCATTTTATATTGGAATAGAGCTGATTAACAATGTTGTGATAGTTTCAGGTGAACAGTGGAGGGGCTCAGCCATACAGATGCATGTATCCATTCTCCCCCCAAACTCCCCTCCCATCCAGGCTGCTACATAACTTTGAGCAGAGTTCCCTGTGCTATAGAGTAGGACCTTGCCAGTTATTCATTTTAAACACAGCAGTGTAAACATGTTGATCCCAAACTTCCTAACTATCCCTTCCCCCGACTCTCCCCTCCTGACAACCATAAGTTCATTCTTTAAATCTGTGAGTCTGTTTCTGTTTTGTGAATAAGTTCATTTTATCATTTCTTTTTAGATTCCACATATAAGAGATGTCACACAATATTTCTCCTTCTCTGACTTACTTCACTCAGTATGACAGTGCCTAGGTCCATTCATGTTGTTTCAAATGGCATTATTTCATTATTTTTAGTGGCTGAGTAATATTCCATTGTGTATATATACCACATCTTCTTTATCCACTCCTCTATCAATGGACATTTAGATTGCTTCCATATCTTGGCTGTTGTAAACAGTGCTACAATGAACACTGGTTTGCATGTATCCTTTTGGACCATATCGCTCTCTGGGTACATGCCCAGGAGTGGGATTGCAGGGTCACATGGTAGCTCTGTTCTTAGTTTTTTAAGGGACCTCCACACTGGTCCCCATAGTGGCTATTACCAATTTACACTCCCACCAACAGTGTAGAAGGCTTCCTTTCTCTCCATACCCTTTTCAGCATTTGACAATGGCTTCTCTTAAACTCTGCAGGTGCAAGAAGCCTTGCTGAATAAGTATTCACGGTCAAAATGGTCTTCACAGCACTCAAAGGTAAATAGTTTCTTTGTAGAGACTTTGAAAAACCCCTCTCTCTCCACTACCAATTGTAGTATAGTGTAATAATTATAGATTATTCCACTGTGTTTGCTTTGTACCTGATTCTGCCTTTTAATCAAAACCATGGCAATGAACTAGCGTTTAGATGCTGTCCTCACATCTTAAAATAGGGGTTATAGGGGCCAATAGCACAGATAGCATCAACTGGAAGTTAAGATCAAATTCCAATGAGAAGCAATCTTCTGGGGGAACTCAAAGCCATTTATGAGCCTTGAGAACACAATTTGAAGAATAATGATGAATTTTGTCTGGTTCTTCTTGGAAAATAACTTTGTTTTCACATGTTGGAAGATAATAAACCTTATCAAACAGTAAAATATGTATTTGGAAGTCAATTGCCTAATACCTATGATGAGATTCCAGTGTTTTCAAAAGGTGGCTTTCCTGCTTCAATTGAAAGTGGTATTCACTCAGTCCTGTCCAGCTCTTTGTCATCCAAAAACTTAAGCCCTCCAGGCCCCTCTGTCCATGGAATTCTCCAGGCAAGAACACTGGAGGGGGTTGCTATTCCTTTCTCCAGGGGATCTTCCTGATCCAGGGATTGAAGCCAGGCTTCCTGCATTGCAAGCAGGTTCTTAATGGTCTGAGCCACCAGTAGGCTCTCCCGCTTAATTTGTCTGAAATAGAAATTCAGGTTCATCCAGGCCCTCTCCTTAGGTGAGATGAAAGATGCAGGCAGTGACCACAAGAGGGCAGCAAACAAATCATCTTACAGATTCAAACCGGACCTTGGACTAACATGTTTACTTTGTAATTCTTTTTTTCTTCTCTAGTCAACATCCATAGGTTCATCTACACCTGTATTTTCTATGAGTTCTCCAATATCAAGAAGATTTAACAATTTGTTTGGTAAAACAGGTACGTAACATCCTCTAGATGTCTCCTGGGTTGACCCAAACGTATTTGCCCTGTGGGGACATCTCACCCCCAGTGTCCAACTGTCCACTTCATAACATTGACCCACAATGGCCTTTTTTGGGGCAGAGGTTAAACACTTGCTTATATTTTCCCAAACTACCAGGAGGTTGGTACAGAGGGCCTTCAGCCTGCAGAGAACTCTACATCAAAACCATATCCACCATAAAAATGGGAACTGTATGTTAATGGCTATCCTGGTCAAACACAAACTTCTATTCATGTTATGTAAGACTAGGTAGGTCATAGTTCTGGGTTCTGGTATAGCGAAGAAAATAATTAGAGGATCCTACCGTAGCATCCCAGGCTGTGAGTTTCATTTCTGTTTTTTTCTTTTTTTGGAGTGTTCTTGTTTTACACATGGGCATTTTTAAAACCTTGCGTACGTCTGAGGGGTCACCCGAGTTAGCTGTTCTATTAGGGACACGTGCAATGAACATTTCCTCCCTTTAGACATAAGAGGTAGGGTGTGAATGACTTTGGGTAGTGGGTCTCGGCTCTTCTGCAAGCTGAAAGCCCTGTTCCATGGCATCCCAACTCCTCACCTCCTGCCAGGGAAAACAGGCACTAGAATCCCTTCTAGATCCTCCAAACCAAACAGATCTCTCAAATGAAGAAATGTATGAAATGTGTCGAAAACCTTCCAGACTATGGCTCTCTGGATAAGAGTGAATTTGGGGAATGCCTGTTAGTTATTAAAGCTCAGGAGAACTCGGCATTTGGGGCTTCAGCTTGATGTTTTACTCGTGAAACTGGAGGACCTTCGCTTTTGGTTAGATCTGTTGTGAAATCATCCGAGATCCAGGGTATGTTAGAGCATTTCCCCTCAGCGGGCACTGTCCCTAGATCGTGTTTGTGCATGCTAAGTCGCTTCATTGTGTCCAACTCTTTGGGACTGCGTGGACTGTAGCTCACCAGGCTCCTCTGTCCATGGGATTCTCCATCAAGAATACCAGAGTGGGTTGCCATTTCCTCCCCCAGGGGATCTTCCTGATCCAGGGATCAAACCAGCATCCCTTACTCTCCTGCATTGGCAGGCAGGTTCTTTACCACTAGCGCCACCTGGGAAGCCCCGATGGTGTTTAGCATTTGCATTAAAGTGAAAACTCTATGAAATGATTCCACAGAATCTGAGTTACACACTATGTAAGGCCAGTGAAGTGTATTCCCTGTTCCTGAACCAGTCAGATCAAGAGCTGGGGCCCAGATCCGAAGGTCCTAGGACCCGAGACTCCAGGCCACTGCCACTCGCCCTTTCAGGGTCATTCATGCTGATCCAAGGTAGCCTATTCGAGGGCTCCATAATCACTGTAACTTTGGTTTATGTTGTCAGCAGCCTCAAGGGCTCCCCCAGGCAATGATGGAAACCCTGTTAGCCGTGGCAGTCCGCCCATCTGATGGTAGGGTGGGCACTGGGTCACTTCCCCTGCCCAACACACAGCCCCTACTGTTCCCCTGCTCTGTGCCCCACCCCCACGCTGGCATCAGTCCCTGCTACCCCCACCCTCAGCACTTCTGTTGTCATCCCCTGACTCCGGCTGCTTTCCTGGTCCTGCCTCTTCTTCTCCTGCAATCTCCTCTTTTCTTTACTTTCCTCCCTCTCCCTGGCTCAGACCCCTCCCGAGAGCTTCCCCAAGTCACTCCAACCCAAGCGGACCAGCGATGTTCCTTCATATGGATGTCCCCCAGGCTGTTGCTTGAGGCAGCATGCAGAGGGCTGCCCGTGTCAAGGCCTCCCCGTCCTCTGTAGAAATCTGGCTGCTGGTGTGATGTGCAGTAGTTAGTGCTTGACTTACCGGCTGCCACGCATGCTTGAGAACAGCTTGGTTTGTTCTCCAGGACTTCTGGGTCTGGGGAGAGGGGCAGGCACGGGTTCGTTTCCAGGCATGGCTTACCTGGCTCCTGCAGTACAGCGCCCCCTGGGCGATCAGCAGAGATTCACACCCCAATGATCACGAAGCGGTGACCTTCCGCTGAGCTGCTGTTCTGTTTTTCAGGAACATACAATGTTTCCACCCCCGAAACAACCAGTTCATCCCTGGAAAACACGTCCAGTGCTTATTCATTGCTCAACTAAGGACAGGAGAATCCAGCCCATAGGACCTCTTGGGAAACAGTGGATGTGCTCTGCAAAAGAGAACCTTTCCAAGCCATGGGTAACATGTGTTTTCCACAGGCCTCTGGGAGCAGATGCTGAAGAGACTTTTTCATGAGGGAAGAGGCTCTCTTTTGTAAAGACAGACCAAAGGAAATTGTTGCATTTATGTTGCTGCCCCACCCCTGTCTCTTGTGTGATATCAAATGTGTATAGTATTTAATTGAAACTCACGCCAACTTCTCTGTCTATATTGTAAAATAGAATTTCAGAGACATTTTTCCTTTTCACACCCTGGGCCTAAAGATAAGCTTTGATTAAAATAATAAGTAAAAGGCCAGGACTTAGGAAACTCTTCAGTGAATTCTAGGAAGGAAGGCTGGAAGAGAGGAAGAAAGAAGAGAGGGATGGAGGAAACTACAAGGAAAAAATACAGAGAATAACAGAAGGACCACGTGTTAAGATTTCTATGTTAATGACCCAATACTTTTACTACTCAGATAACGCAACACTGAGAATTAAAAATGACTCCAAAACGAAAACTGAAAATTAGCCATGGAGAAAGTTCAATATTGTCCTGGTGTTTTCTTAGCTAAGAGAGATCAAAAAAGAAAAAAGAAAAAAAGGCAATGAAAAAATAGAGAGGAAATTGTATCATCAAGATGCTTTTAAGTGAATGATGATATTTACAAGAATTTCACAGAAGACAGGACTCTCCTGATGCTAAACACATGCATATGTGCTACTATGTGTTAAAGTTGGAGCTAAGAGGAATGAATGGACAGAGGAAGTGTGATTAGATTATTAGATCCCAGCTGACCACCTGCTGATTACATTTTTATTATTAATAGTTTAGCAGAACAGCCTTGGGTTTTGGTTTGTTCCAATTTTTGTAAGCAAAAATATATATATTTGTCTATCTATTCATTTCTAAATGTGATCTATTGCACTGAAAACAGACCCTCCCAATAGTCATGAGTTATATTTAACAGCTTTAACCAGGTACTTTTCTGTGCATGCTAGAAAAGATTTTAATAATCTTACAGCATTGTATATTATTATTTTTGTAGTTACTGTGGATTGAGAGGCCCTGGATGTGCTGTATAGCTCTCTCTGTGTTAATTTTTTCAGTTTCTAAGTTCCCAGACCAATATACATTCGGAGTTTTCTACTGTCTAATTGGTATTTATTCTAACTACTTAGAAATCTTCTGGAAAAAGCTCTACAGCTGGCTAGTCTGTGCTCCTAGTGACACTTTATCCTGATGAACAGATGGTGCAGGTTGTTTGTGAACTGTGTGCAAGTGTGTGTTTCACGTGTGTGTGTGTGTGCATTTCATAAAAATATAAATATTTATTAAAATCGTATCCATAGCAAAGTTTACCATGTGCTGTAACTACAGCAACCAAATATTCCAAATCAAAGTCTGATCCTAGGGCCATAATGAAATACAATAAAAAATGTGGGACTTCTTTGAAAATACGGGCAGTGTGGTCTTCATAAGGATGGATCTAACAAGTCCAATCATCAGGAAGAAAGGACCAAAGAGGCTGAGATTCAGTTACCATTTATTCACTGAGGTTTGAAAGAGTTTTAATAATTTTACTGTTTAAAATCAATTCCTTTTATTTCTAATTAAATTCTACTCTGTCTCTCTTTTCTTTATGAGAAGGGAGAGATCGGACAGACGGAAATCCCAATCACATTTCAAGGAAATGAACTCTTTTTCTTTTTTCCTTTTTCGACATACTCACAAGTGACGTAAATATCTACGCCCACATTTGCCAGCAAATTGTCACATCATTATCCCAACTGAAGAGTTCATTATTTAAAGTCCCTGAAGGAAATGATTATAAAGCTCAAAATTCTCCAGGGAATGATCAACTTTGGGCAGAAGCCAGAGGTTAGGCTGGATGATCAACTGAATTCGATTTAGACATCAGGAAAAGAATGGCTTTACTGATTTGGTTTCTGGGGTTCTATCCATGAAAACTGAGACAGGGTTAGACAGTATTGATCAGCCAGGGAAAGCATTGCATTCAGAAGGCTGTGGTTCTCCTGTTCGAAATCACAAAACTATAAGAAACACTGACCTTCCACCCACTTCTTAAGGATTCTCTGGGAATTGTTATCCTGAACTTTGTAATGACAGGAACCTCCAGTGGGGCTCCCCAGGATGGGGATCTGGTTCTTTGCCAACGTTCATTAATGGAGGCATGTTCCCTTACCCCCAATGCGCACGCACACACGTGCACACACACACACGTTCAAGGTGTGCCTGTACCTCCCCCCTTTCAAGTCAGAGTGCTGGATCCACATTCCAGAAAAGCTGTACAAACAAATAATTGGAGAAGTACAGTACATGCTGGTTTTCTGCTCAGTTGCAAGAGACATAGTTCAGTCACTGCTCTTTGCCAAGAATACCCTGAAATAAGCAACAGAATTGAACACTGTAAAAAAAAGAGTGGTCTATGAATCTGTTTATTACAGCAGGAGCCATGCTTGGCCCTAGGGTCACCGGTTTTCAGACAGCAATGATTTCAAGGCTCTGGGCAGCAGATTTCCGAGGGAAGGAAGAATGGGAATTTTGGTGTTGGCACAAAGTGAAATGTGGCGCCTACTTCACCTGGAAAGTGTCCACTACTTTCCCACGTCCCTGAGATCTCTCAGTGTATACAGCCAGTTCCACCGGGCAAAACCTTCTTGCATTAAGAGACTTTCTGGTAAGTCAGTTTCTTGCAATGGAGTCTGTATTGAGGCTTCAGAGGGTGTGAGGTCAGGGCATCCACCATTGAGCAGTGGATACAAACTACAGAAGGAGTCTCAGCCCAGAATAACATTCTGAGTCCAGTGCCACACATCCTCTCCTGGATGAGTCATACATCTGCCACCCTCCCGTCCCAGTCATACTGTTTACTTGGAGAAAGAGGTAAATACAAGTCCGTGGGGGTTTCAGGATCTAGGTTGCTAAGGCCAGAAATTAAGAAACACTGTGGGAAGACACAGTCCTTTGTGGTTTGTGTAGGGAACTTCACAGAGGTTGAAAGACTGAAAAAAAAGAAATAAAAGTTTTGTGGGGATGAGAAAGATTATAGCAACCAGCAAGCACAGAGGTGGCAGAAGACATTATTCTGAGTCACGAGTCACAAACACTTCAGAAGACAAAGGAAACAGTGAGGTCATAGAAGCAGCCTGTGGGCAGAATGCACTGTATTTGTGGCAGGTGAAGGTGCTGTCAAATGGGGCTCCACGTTCCCTAGAGAAAGTCAGTGACTCAGGCCAGCAGAAGTCCAACTCCCCAGGTATCCAAAATAAAGCAGGGGCTTTGTAGTTTTTGAACACCTAAAACAGTGTCTCATAATTTCAGAGGTATTAGCTTTGAAGTGCGGCAAAGGCGATGGCACCCCACTCCAGTACTCTTGCCTGGAAAATCCCATGGACGGAGGAACCTGGTAGGCTGCAGTCCATGGGATCGCGAAGAGTCGGACACGACTGAGTGACTTCACTTTCACTTTTCACTTTCATGCACTGGAGAAGGAAATGGCAACCCACTCCAGTGTTCTTGCCTGGAGAATCCCAGGGATGGGGAAGCCTAGTGGGCTGCCGTCTATGGGGTCACACAGAGTCGGACAAAACTGAAGCAACTTAGCAGCAGCAGTAGCAGCAGCTTTGAAGTGAGATGCTATAGGTTTCTAAAATTATGACTTGGGATTTTCAATCACATCTTAATAGCATTCCAGCATACAGCTCTGTTCATGGGATTCTCGACTCAGTGGACATGAATCTGAGCGAACTCTGGGAGATAGTGAAGGACAGGGAAGCCTGGCATTCTGCAGTCCATGGGATCGCAAAGAGTCAGACATGACTTAGCAACTCAATAAAACATATAGCTCCATGTCTTTCCCCTGCTTATAATAATAAAATATCTAAAAAGATGGTGTGAAGCTTTTTTTTTGTAATATACATTGTCTCCACTTTTGCAATAGGCTACTGCCACTGTTTCAGACTTCACGTCCACCAGAGTTTAACTTCTTCTTCTCCAGCGAATGGTCACTTCTCTTTTCCAGGCATGGAGACGTGAGTGGGGCTGTCTGAAGCTCACAAGCTGAGGGCTAACATCTTTCCTCACAAAATTCACATTCCCATACAGCATATGGAGCCCAGAAACTTAAGAGGCTTTAAACAGGAGACCTGGAGGTAAAGTTTTCAGGACCCGACTGCTGGTGAATCAAATTTAAAAAAAATGTCTGTTCTGACATTTGGATGTGGCTTGGTTGGCATTTTCATGGACAGCTGAAAACAGAGCCCTGTGGCTTCTGTGAGCAATAGATATTTCTGCAACAGGTCCTGTATTTCCCGTATTAGTTTCATATGGCTGTGTGACATATTACCACAAAGTTAGAGGCTGAAAACCGTGTCCGGTAGTTATCACACAGTTTCTGGGCATGGTTAATGCCACCCTCTGCTCAGAGTTTTACCAGGCTGAACTCAAGCTGTCAGCTAGGGCTGTGGTCTCATCTGAAAGCTAGGGTCCTCCTCCAAGCTCAGCAGTTGCTTGGTAGATTTCTACTCCTTAGTTACAGGACTGAGGTCATCCTTAGTTCCTGGAGGTGTCTTACCATCCCCTGCCCTATGGTCTTCTCCCAACAGGGCGGTTGGCTTCTTCAAAGTCAACAGAAGAGCTTCTATGGCCACTGTGAATGTCTGGTACTTCTTTAGTCTCTGATCTCTAGACATACTTTTAAAGGACTCACCTGATTAGGTCAGGCCCACCTGGGATAATCTCCCTTGAGATGAACTCAAAGCCAGATGATTAGGGACCTTAATTACACTGGCAAGATCCCTTCGTCTTTTCCCTGTAATGTAATCTACTCATGGGAGTGATATCTCATCAGAGACACAGGTCCTGCTCACAGTCCAGGGGAGAAGATGACACAAATTTTATCTTCAGATAATTTTTTTAAAAGAAGTTAAGGACCCCACACTGCTCCGTAGACTCTATATGAGGTCTGAGCTGTAGATATGGTGACCTGCAAACTTTCCTTTATCCTTAGGAGTAATGACTCTGAGAAGGGTCTCTCTGGACAGTATCAGTAATACGGCTTGTGTGCTGTAAATATGTCCATCCTATTCTGTCTGCTGAATATGCAAATACAACCAAAGCCACCTTTCCCAAAGGCATGGCTTCCAGGTGTGTGGACAATTCAGGGAAAGGGTGTCATGTGGGAAAGCTTGATTTGTCCAGATGAAAAGAGGCTCACAGCTCTGCAGCTGACAACCTTCCCCACACTGTGTGTGTCTGGTGTTGCAGGTAGAGTAAGCCCAGGAGCTAATATACCATTGAGGTTTAGGTCAACAGGGCAGAGATCTGAACACACAGGTGCTGGCCTGTCCTCTAAGCTTTTGTTCATCTGACCTCTCACTCCTTAAAAACCAAACCAAAATGCTTCTTCTCCCATGCTGGGCATGTTGCCTTCGAGTCCTCCACCCCCAGTGAAGTACTGCCACCTGCAGGTCATATTTGGGACTGCAAACATTTTCATATTAAGAGNATTAATCGAGGAAATTCGCACATCCCTTTACGGCTTTTCTGGAACTGTGAGTGTTTCCCAGGCCCAGAGGCGCTCAGTTCACAGCGGGTTGGGCTCATGAGTGACAGTTGTCCTCCACGCTAGAGCTCCTCCCACAACAGCCCGCCGGCTTCTCCTGAGGCTTGATCGCCACCTGCTGGTTATTAGAGGAAGCGCCTCCTCTGAGCCCCTTGGAAGGACTTTGAAGGTGCGCAGCTACTGTTAGCTGGTGGGTGAGAGCCTGACAGACGGCGGGCAGAGGACAAGTAACTTGGGACGGACGTATGAAAAGAAGGACAGAAGAATGACTCCCGATGCCCTCCTCCTAACACTTTCATACTATGATCCTCGCAGGAGAAACAGAAATGATGCAGAAAGAGATGTCAGATTATAGGCACGCAATTGCACTGGGTGTGATGGGTTTGCGGGCAGGTGTGCGTTTCTGAAAGATGCTAGCCGGGATCACTCCCTCCTCCTGTCTTTGATCCTCCTTCATGGACGGAATCTTATTTATGGATCTAAAAGCAAAGTTGAAAGCAGCCCCGGAAATCACCTGGTCCCCTCATTTCAGACAGGAGTGTAGAAGGCAACTTGAGGAAGCAAAACCAGGGCCTTTCATGCTTCTGGGGACCTTCCCACTTTCCCCTCTATGTGCCTTCTAGAGGATGAACCAGGATGGTCTTATTCCTTTTTTTTTTTTTTTTTCATTCACCCACAGAAACCTACTGCTGGGCTGGGCTTTCGTTTTTAGTCTGTGCTGCATCGGCAGCTGTCCCAGGGCTAGGGACACATCAGCCAGCAGCCACGGCCAGCTGGTAAGGTTTTAGCCTAGTCTCTGGGACACACAATGAAGAGGGGGGCCGCTGACTCTGCAGCCAAAGTGTGATCCAAGAAGATTCAGAAGTAAACAGTACAGCTGCCGAAAGGGCCAGCCCTTGGGGCAGAGGGACGAGCTGACCCGGGCTTGCATGAGAGACAGATGACTTCCGACTGCAGGGGAATGTCATATGCCTGGGGTATTACTCATAGCCCTCAGGATAGCTCTCAGCCCTTCTCACTTGTGCGGGACATCCCTTTAACAAACAAAATCACAATGAGATATGAAGCTTAACATGGACCAACCTCCAGGAGAGGGACACAGCAAATGACAGGAAATGTACCCTCCGTGGAGAACGGCTGATAACTCTCTATGTTAACCACCATTTATTGAGTTCTTGCTGTTTATTTGGTGTTGTCCTAGAATCTAATTTAAGCCTGACGACAACCCCTGNGAAGCTTAACATGGACCAACCTCCAGGAGAGGGACACAGCAAATGACAGGAAATGTACCCTCCGTGGAGAACGGCTGATAACTCTCTATGTTAACCACCATTTATTGAGTTCTTGCTGTTTATTTGGTGTTGTCCTAGAATCTAATTTAAGCCTGACGACAACCCCTGACAGGGTGGAGGAAGTATTCTTTTTTCCTTCATTTTACAGATGAATGAACTAAGCACAGAGAGGTTAATCACTTTCCCAGAGTCACACAGCTCAAGAATGATACCGAATGCAGCGCCTGACCTAGAACATGAGCACATCGCCACCTCGCTTGTTGCTTTCCTGTGATGCAGACAGACTCCCACAGCGGGGAGTGTTCTGAACACAGGAAACAAGAGAGGGACAATCCGATGACATAAAGGGTGGAGAAGTTAAGACATCTCCAACCTTAATCCCACTTTATAATTTCATCTCGGGGCAGCCCATGCTAGTGTTTTGTGCAAACATGGAACCACTTCCTTTTCCGGTCTCTGATGAAGCATGAAAGGATGCCAACTTTACTGAAAGCAGATCTCTCCAATCTGAAAGTTAGACAGCACTCTGCACATATTTTAACTCTACATTCTTGTCGATCATCCCATTTTATTACTCTTTGATCCTGTAGATGTTAAAGTGGGCTTAGAGACGTCGCTGGTGGTCCAGTGGCTAAGATTCTATGCTCCCGATGCCGTGGGCTGGGGTTTGATCCCTGGTCAGGGAAGTAGATCTCACATTCCACAACTAAAGATGCTGCAACAAGGATCCCATATGCTACAACTAAGACCCAGTACAGCCAAATAAATAGTTTTTAAATAAAACAAAGTGAGCTGGGAGGAGGTAGACAGCTATTACTTCCACTTGACAGATTAGTAAAGGAAGACCAAGCGTATGAGTGATTTTGTGACAATTGCAGGGCAAGTTCTTAATAGATGGCCCATTCAAGCCTGTAGCCAAGGAGCCTAAAGTTCAGGCCTCTTTTCTGTCCACTAAAGCAGCAGTTCTCACATCTGTATCCCCTGGGAACCTGCTAGATGTGCAAATTCCTAGACTCCATCCCAGAGCTAGTGAATGAGAAATTCTGGGGGCAGTGCCTGTGATCTGTGTTTTAACCAGTCCTCCTGGGGATGCTGACGCACCTTTGGCTGGAGAGTCGGTGTTGGGTGCAGAGGCTGCACCTGCTACAGACTCTTCTTACACCTTTGCGTGAAAGGGACTCTTCTTAACCCCTTATGTTTATTTCCAGAGTGGCCATGAAGTATATGCTTAGAAGGCTGATAATGCAACGCCTTCCCAGGTGGCGCAGTATGGTGCAGTAGTAAAGAATCCTCCTGCCAATGTAGGAGACGCAGAAGACTCAGGTTTGATCCCTGGGTCGGGAAGATCCCCTGGAGGAGGAAATGGCAACCCGCACCAGTATTCTTGCTTGGAGAATCCCATGATCAGAGGAGCCTGGCGGGCTACAGTCCATAGGGTCACAAAGAGTTGGACACGATTGAGCAGCTGAGCCACACACACACAAAAAAGATAGCCTGGACTACTCGGGCTCCGTTAAGTACTGACATTTTCTTTTAGGAAACTTCTGGAGCCAGCTTTTTCTGGGGCTTGCATTGACTGAGGATGGGAACCTCAGCTCTCCTTACTTGATCTCTCTCGCAGCTTTCTCTCCCTGGGCAGTTTGGTCTGCTTAGGAACTGTGGAAAGAAAGCATGTCTACAAATCCTTTCTTCTACCTGATACTTTCAATTTCTTAATAAGATAATTTTATATAGGAATAGTATATCAAATATACTTTAAAACTTAAAAAGAACTGAGGAAGACCTTTTGAATGATTATTCCCCCCCTCAAACGGACATGCACACAAATTCGCATACAATTCTGGACGTTTTGAAGGTACTGACAAAATAGGTATTGAATTTATTAAAGATTTCCCCCTTGAATAGGAGGAGGAAAGCAAATGCTGTTGCTAGGAGAAACCTTATTTAAATTCTTTAACACACAAGATCCTCAAAGAATAATAACACTATTGTGTCTGATGGAAAAACAGGTATTTGAGAATTGGATTCTGGTACAAAAAGAAGTGTGTGTTTCATTGTCCTTGTCTAACCTGCAGTCAAAAGCAGAGAGTTTCTATAGCTTAGTTATTCACTCATATTGGTCCATTCATTTGTTTCTGTTAAGTGATCCCCCATGCTGGGCCAGGCAGGCTCCCAGGCATCCGGGCTAACATGGTAAAGGAGGGTCTGCCCACATGGAGCTTACCGTCCATGAGAAAGACAGTCTATTAAAGAAAGAATTTACAATCAAGTGATATGAGTGCTGTCACAGGGCCCCTTGAATACATTGGGAGCACAAAGCAGGGTAACAGAAGCATGTGGGGGCAGGGGTATAGAAAACAAGGGTCACATAGGAGGCTGGAGGCAAAGCGAGGCTGAAGAAAACAGCCCCAAACTACACTGAGCAGCGGAAGCAAGGGAGGGCCCAAGGGCAGGGGGCATTTCTGCTTCTGGCTGACGTCCTTGGGCATCACTGCCTTGACCTTTGGTAAAGGATGGAGATGATGGTGAAGGTCAAGAAGATCACGCTGGCGACGCCTCCGATCAGCAGGCCCAGGATGCTGCTGTGCACCTGTATGGCCTGACATCGCTCCCCCGTGTAGAAGAAGGCGTGACCCGAGACGCACCTGGGGAGACGGGACAGAGGGGAGGGTGGGAACCACATAAGCCCCTAGGGCTTCCTGACCAAGAGACCTACTCAGCAACAACAGCCTTGTTAAAAGCATTTGCATTCGTTAACACTCATTTCTCTCGGCTTTGCTAACTGGAATTTGGTTACCAAAGATGTTGACTCTAAGTACCGGGAATTCCGTAGTATTCTATCAATGTATCTGCACATTTGGAATTAACTCAAAATAAAAGTTTAACAAAGAAGAAACAAAGTGGAGATCAAAAAATGCTGAGAAGGGAACTTCCCTGGTAGTCCAGTGGTTAGGATTCTGCCCTTTCACTGCAGAACGGCTTGGGGTGGGTCCCTGGTCAGAGAACTAAGATCCCACATGCCACAGAGTGTGGCCAAGAAAAAAAAAATTAGTAATTAAAGAAAATTTCCTTTACTATTAAAACAAAAAGAAAAAATAATACAAAAATCCATGATGAATAAAAAAAGTCAAAGTTTAAAGAAAAAGAAAGATGAGAAGAAATGCTGGTATTTTGAACCAATCAGACCAGCTCCTACATCTGCTACTATTCCGTCAAAGGAAAGTGATGCTTCTGTCATCCCATACATCTTTTTATGAAATATTTTATACAAGTAACAAGCATTATAAAAAGAACTATTAAATGTAACAAAGTACAGACAGTCAGACCTGGATGCAGGTCCCAGCTCCAACATTTACAGACAAGTTACTTACGTCTCTAAGTTTCAAATTTCTTATGCCCTACTTATGTCTATAAGTTTCAAATGTCATACGCCATAAAGGAAAGGCCTTCATGTCACAGGGTGGCTGGGAGGAATAATTTAGATCACGCATACATACCGCTTGGGGAAGCACACGACATACAGTAAGCAGCCCCCAAATATCAGATATGTTTATTACTATCATTGAAAACATAACTATGATTATAGGACAACGAACTAGTGGACAATAGAAATAATCATAATTAATAACTCATAATAATGTCTGTAGTCAGGGAAGATTTAAGCTTGGTCCTGAGTCTCACTGTGAAGGAGTATGGAAGCTAAAAGCTCTGGGTCACTTTCAGGACCCAGGAGGAGAGTTCAAAATTCCAACAACATTCAAGCTGCTGTTGACGATGCCCCAGGGGAGATTCAGGACTCTTCTGCTCTGGCAGGACCCTTGCTCTGCCCGTCAATTCAGGGCACAGCCTCGTGGAGTCAAGGGCAGCCACAGTTGACCATCTGATGCTACGGACGCCTGACCTGAGACTGTGCCTTCTAGCAGGGTAAGACGACACGGGGCTCCTCTCTGCCACCCCTCACTTTTCCTCCACTCCACCCCCACCCCTCCCTGGACACAGAGCCTACCTGCAGCTCACCATGCCCTTCACGTTCACGCAGATGCCCTCATTTTGACAAGGGTTCGGGTCACACGGGTCTGTGAAGTACTGTGGCCAGTTGTGGTCCTCCAAGGGGCCCGTGTTGTCCACTGACCGCTTCTGTCGGCTGCTCTGCCCCTGGTCCAGGCTGCTTGGGAGGGCTGTCTCTAAGGAAGCCCTTCTCGAATCTTCTTCTGACGTCTGCTGCTCCTGGCCATGGAGAACAAGGCCTTGGGGGGTCAGCCTGCTGTTTTGAACTTGAACTTCAGTCTGGTTAAGATGGGTGATATCTTGAGAAAATAGACAAAGAGACATGAGGGCAACAAGGCACTTCTGCTCCTGGAGAAAGTCCCTGGGCGGCGTCCACCTCTCTTGGATGTCACCTTTAGTGACACAGGAGAGTGGCTTTGAATCCAGTAGATTTTTATGTCAGCTATTTATGTATTATTTTTCATTTTCATTGATGTATATAGCTGACTTAAATATTATATTAGTTTTAAGGTGTTCAGCATAGTAATTTGACATTTTTATAGATTACACTCCCCATAAAGTTATTATAAATATTGACCATATTCCCTGTGTTGTACATTACACCTTGTAATTTATTTCATACATAGTACTTTGTACCTCTTAATCCCCTCCCCCTAATTTGTCCCTCCCTCTTCTACTCTGGTTCTCTATGTCTGAGTTTGCCTTATTATATTCGTTCATTTCTTTTGTTTTTCAGATTTCACATATAAGTGAAAACATAGAATATTTGGCTTTCTCTGTCTGACTGATTTCACTAAGCATAATACTCTCCAAGTGTCCATCCATGTTGTCACACATAGCAAGACTTCATTCTTTTTATGCTGTGTTTATTTTTAAAAGTAGTCCAATCATGGTTTTACTTATTTCAACTAAAAAAAGAAGCATAACATGAACATGGATAGACTAAGACTACGCTGAAGTCAGTCTGAAAACTGTCACATTTGATAAATTATGCAAAAAGATGGCACTAAAATTGTAGTTTCTCCCAAAGACAGTTAAAATCAAGATAGAAGTCTTTGAAAAAATTGAGTAAAACGTTGTTCCCTTAGAGCACATCTATTTTTTAACCTAGTTGCCCCCCAGAATATCCCCACCTTTCATGAGATGCTTAAAAATCCATGTAAAATCAGTAGAACACCCAGAACATAGGATTACATATTCAGGAAAGCCAGCAAAATACCTTCAAAGTCCACAAAAATTATAAGGTCATCATTTTTAAGGAAGCTTCTCCTTTTCAGCATTTGGTGGGAGATGACGGAGCTCCAACCCCAGTCAATGCTTCTGAAACATTCACAACTGTTGTCATAGGACCCCACGAGCGAGGGCCTGTCCCAGATGATGGAGCCGTTTATAGCTGTACAGTTACAGATAACAAACGGTCACATCATCGCTTTAGCTTTCACTTTCCATTTGTCTTTGATGAGTATAGAGAGTTTTATGGGATTTTTTTAAATTAAAATGTAATTGACTTACAATGGTGTGTTTATTTCTACTGTACAGCAAAGTGAGTCAGTTATACATGTATATATATACAATTTTTAAACATGCTTTTATTTTATGGTTTATCATAGGATACTGAATATAGTTCTCTGTACTATACAATAGAACCTTGTTTATCCATAAGGGCTTTGTTAATCAGAAAAAAAGTGTGTTGGAAAAAATCAGGTTATTTACTTTTTCCAGGAGAATTAAAAATGAGAATTGGGAGAGGGAGGAGCAGAGAACCACTGCTCTGAGGGGTCATGGCCCGCTCCTGAGTGACTTCCTCAATGAAGGGGAAGAGACAGCTTTAGCATCTTCCTTTCAAGGCTTATGTCTCTTCTTTTGAAAAAAAATAATAATAATAATAATTTGCCTGTTCCTTTGTTATGCAAATTTGCTTCCTAGACATACTGGCAATCAGCAACATTTTAGGAGTCAGTGAATCAGTTCAGCACTGATGCTGCTGCTAAGTCGCTTCAGTCGTGTCTGACTCTGTGCGACCCCATAGACAGCAGCCCACCAGGCTCCCCCGTCCCTGTGATTCTCCAGGCAAGAATACAGGAGTGGGTTGCCATTTCCTTCTCTAGTGGGTGAAAGTGAAAAGTGAAAGTGAAGTTACTCAGTCGTGTCTGAATCTTCACAATCCCATGGACTGCAGCCCACCAGGCTCCCCCGTCTCTGGGATTCTCCAGGCAAGAACACTGGAGTGGGCTGCCATTTCCTTCTCCAATGCATGAAAGTGAAAACTGAAAATGAAGTCGCTCAATCGTGTCTAAATCTTCACAGTCCCATGGACTGCAGCCCACCAGGCTCCTCCATCCATGGGATTTTCCATGCAAGAGTACTGGAGTGGAGTGCCATTGCCTTCTCCACAGGGCCCCACAAATTCTGAGTATTTAATAAATGACTAGCAGGATCTGTCTTCTCGGACTGAGCTCAGTGAAGCAGAATCTGTCTGATTTGCTTGTATTCTAAGCAACTGGCACAGAATTTGGCACATTGCAAATCCTGACTAGATGCGCAATGGACGAATTTATGAGCACGAGAGAAGACGACACTGAAAATTTTAATTTACATAGAAAAACAAAGTTGTTACTAAAGGGGAAAGGGAGTGGGGGGGATAAAATGGGAGTTTGGGATCTGCAGCTACAAACTACTGTATATAAAATAGATAAATAGCAAAGTCCTACCGGATGGCACATGGAACTAAATTCAACAGCCTGTAATAAACCATCAGAGAAAAGAATATGAAAAAGAATATATATGTATGAGTGAATCACTCTACTGTACACCAGAAACTAACACAACATTGTAAATAAACTGTGCATCAATGAAAGAAAAAAGAAAAATTTAACTTAATGGTCCAACATGATGATATTTTTAAAATTTGTTTTAACTAGGAGGACAATTGTTTTAAAATGTAAATTGCTTTACAATGTTGTGTTGGTTTCCGCCTTGAAATCAACGTGAATCAGCCATAAGTATACATATATCCCCTCTCTCCCAATCCCCAAGCCCATCCCTCCAGGCCATCACAGAGCTCCTGGCTGAGCTCCCTGTGCTTCTCAGTAGCTATCTATTTTAGGCATGGTAGTCTTAGCAGCAGCAGCAGCAGTGGATATACCAATATGTGCCCAAGGAGGAAGTGTGAGAAGAAAGTTAATTTCTCCTACACAGATGGCAACCATATCTGTTGGCCCTTCCAGGTGGAGGGGCAATTCTTCCAACCACCTACCTGTAGATGTCTGGGTCTTGGAGGTAGTAAACACCATGCTGGAGGACATTCTCTTCCTAACATCAGCTTCTTGGTCGAGAATTGTCATGATCACCTGTCTGTTCTCCACTGGCCACTCAAGGACAGCATCGTTCTCTCCACTGCACAGGTGAAAGGTGAGTCCCAAGTACCCAGAGCTCCCGGAGCTCGTTCTGCCCTGAGGGTACAAGGTCAACCCCAGGCCGTAGCCCTCTGAATTATAGAATCGAGGGCTCTGGAGTTTGTCCCCTTTCACCGTGTTCTGCAGGACCTGGGAGAAATTCCGGACTGTCCAAACCCCTGTGGGGCATGGGGTTTCCGTCAGAGTGATGTCATCCAAGTAAATTCCCCCACTCGAGTTCTGGGGGTCACCTTTTGTGCCCTGGAAAATGTAGCGAAACTTCTTTTCCTCTCTGAATGTCACATGGGCAATTTTCCAATTGTGGTCAAAATCTCCTGAGGATAGAGAATAAAATTGGTGACAACCGTGGCCAGCATTTTTGGAGCAGTCTTTTGAGCCTGGTACTGTGGCAAGCACTTTACATGAATGATCTCATGTAATCTTCAGAAACGAACACAGAAGAGATCTGCTATAAACTTGTTAAGGAACGTTTCCAAAGTCACATATCTGATATGGGAAAACAGCTAAACAAGAAAAAAAGCAAAAAAGGATCCACTCTGATTTATCATAAAAATCTTAATCATGAATTTGTTTTCTATTATTATTTCATTCTGCAGGTTCTGGGTTTTCCCCTGGTACAAATGCACCACATCCCGTAATATTAGCACTGCATGCTCCAAAAAGACATTTGATAAGACAAAAGTCAAAAGATGGCAATTTCATATGTCCGTATTTACAATCCTTATAACACAGCAAATTCTCGCCTCTTAAAGGGCACCTAGCTGTCATCCCTCCATTTAATAAAGATGCTCTGTAAATTTCAGCCAGAAAAGTGAACTCCTCAAAACCATTATTTGTAGCATTTTCTACTCACAGAGTGGCTTTGGGCCCCTGTTCTGAGTAGTCTTTTACAAAGGAAGCCTCCCTGCTTCAAGAGCAGCAGCTTATGGGGACTTTTCTGGTGGTCCAGTGGTTAAAACTCCATGCTTCCACTACAGAGGGCATGGGTTCAATCCCTGGTCGGCG
This sequence comes from Neotragus moschatus, assembly GCA_006410615.1. NCBI lineage: Eukaryota > Metazoa > Chordata > Mammalia > Artiodactyla > Bovidae > Neotragus > Neotragus moschatus. The sequence continues at coordinate 1,083,795 of SJYA01002873.1, forward strand.
AACTAAGATCCCACATACTCGGAGGCATGGCCAAAATATTAAAAAATACATAAATGAAACCAACATTGACTGGCTTTTGGGACTTCCCTGGCATTCCAACAGTTAAGATTCCACTCTTCTAATAAAGGAAGCATGAGTTTGATCTTTTGTCAGAGAAATAAAATCCCACAAGTCCCATGGCACAGCCAAAAAAAANATAAATGAAACCAACATTGACTGGCTTTTGGGACTTCCCTGGCATTCCAACAGTTAAGATTCCACTCTTCCAATAAAGGAAGCATGAGTTTGATCTTTTGTCAGAGAAATAAAATCCCACAAGTCCCATGGCACAGCCAAAAAAAATTTTTTTTTAAAAAAAAACAGCAGCCACTTCTTCTGGAAGTACAGAGAATGCTTCCTTTACCTGGACTCCTCATTTTAATTGAGAGATTCTTTGCTGAATGAAAAAATAGAAAAACACATTTCCCCCTCTCTGTTTATGAATGAACCACCACCACAATAAAAAGAATATAAGTACTTAGCTTTTATAACCCTGGATCTTGATTTTCAGTCAGATTGCTTTCATATCCCCCTTACTACCTTGGCATTTTATTAATATGATTTTCATGATCTTCTCACAGAAATACACAAAATATCACTTAGGAATATACAAATGATTTTTAATGAAGTTAATGTATATGAATGGCTTGAAAGTGAAAGTGAAGTCGCTCAGTCGTGTCTAACTCTTTGGGACCCCATGGACTATAGCCTACCAGGCTCCTCTGTCCATGGGATTTTACAGGCAAGAGTAGAGTGGACTGCCATTTCCTTCTCAAGGGGATCTTCCCGACCCAGGGATCGAACCCAGGTCTCCCACATTGTAGACAGACGCTTTACTGTCTGAGCCACCAGGGAAGTCCTCATATGAATGGCTTACTTTCCACCAAATTCATAAGTAGGTTTCAAGGTACTTCAGTGTATTAAATAATGGTATCCTTCACTTTGCTGAAACAGATGCAGAAACAGTGTGGTCCACTATCTAATCA